>JAMJFZ010000831.1:952500-1147280 GCA_026225945.1 Cricetomys ansorgei
AGGAAGAATGAAAGAGAGTGGCAATAAAAGACTGAGTGGCAAAGCACGCAGAACCACCCTAAAACCTAACTGGGCAGTTCACCATGGGATATGAATGCAAGAGTGAAGGTTAGAAAATGAAAAATAAAAACTGCTGAAAATTACCAAAAAATAACAATGACAAACAAAAACTGCTAAATGTAATAAAAGTACATTCAGTTTTTTTTTTTAAGATCACATCAATCTGTATTTCTTCCATGGGATTTAAATTCTTTCCTTCCTTGTGGTATTTCATGTAACAAACTCTACTAGTGAGGGAGATGTAATTTGCAATTCCAGTTCAAATCAGTAGAACCATTTGTGGTATGCATTGCCCCCGTGGGGCTTAGTTAGACCACTTACCTTCTGGAATGAGTTTGTGGCACAACCACACCAAGCTGGGTAGTGTACCACTCCCTTCCCTCCTTGGGGCTCTCGTCAGCTTGGCTTGGTGCTATAGGCAAAAGGGTGAGTGAAGCCTTTGGCTTCAGCAGCAGCCTCTGGTGTTCTAGGGAATGTGCATGTATGCATGTGGTTAGAAGGGAAGGTTATAAGTCATTGCCTGCAGGTTCCAATACACCTCACTCCCAGCCCTACACTCTCCTTCAATTTCTTCATTTCCCAGGCTTCCCTGTCAATCATGCATCCAACCATTGGTTGCCCAGCTGATGGTTTCTACAGAGCAGATGTGTAAACAACTTGCTTTCCTGACAGTTTCCACTGCCCTCACTGGAGCAGCTGAATACAGATAGCTCCCATTCCTAATCACTCCTGACTGCTTCCCCCTGGAAATAGTACTTGGATTAGTAAGTTTATGTATAGATCTTGTCTCCTACACTAGGAATGCATGCAATTATATTTTTGTTCAGTGCTATCCAGCGACTTCTGCTAATATCTAAAAGTTGATTTTCATTTTTAATTTCCTCAGCTTAGCACAAATAATCTTACAAGTGTGTGAACAAATCACAGCATCTCCAAACCAGCTAGCTCACCATTTTCCTCCTCAATGTTCTATCCAAAGGAGGTCTTCCAAATATAAGACATATATGCAGATCATTACTTTGGGAGCAAAACTGGAATAACAAAAGCAACCACACACAATATGTCAGTGCCAGTCACAGGACGAGAGCTCAGGAGTCAGCTTATTACACCTATAAAATGAACTGTAACCCACAGCAGCCCATATGTAAATTTCAGTGGCTTAGTTCCTCTGAGGTTAGTAAACCCTGACCCAGTTACTGTTTTCTCTTTCATGGGAAGTAAAATAGCTGTAGCCTAATGTTCTTCTAAAAACAAGAGACATGCCTGCATTTTCCAGACTGGAACCAGAATTTTGGGATCATGTTGATGGTATACACACATGTACAATGCATGTGGCCGGGAAAGAATTTGACTTGTGCCCACATGCCTTTCTTCAGGGACAAGCAGAAACAACAAAGCATCTCATTCTCAAATGACCTCCTTTGCTTTCCTTCTTCTTGGACAAGAGGACCAGCCTGCTCTTACAATGTGAATTTTCTATCTAAAGACAAGTCCAACTGAAGCAAGAAGAAGTGCCTATCTTGGAGTCTATCATGACTGATAACTGGAAAGAAAATATTGAATCAGAGACTTCAAGGTGAACACCAGACAAAATATTCCAGTGCCAGGTAGGGAAGCCAACACCCTCAAATCTTACAGAGAACAAAATTGTTTGTTTTGACATGTTGGATGATTTTCTGTGTTACTAATAGGAAAAGAAACTCCCTTAAAAAAACTGTTTAATGGTGGCAAAATTACTTAATAATGGTAAAAGCTGTGTTTCTGGAGTTGCTATATCTAAGGAATGCCACTCACATAGTTTGGGAATTGTATTTAGGAGAATTTATAGATGCGTATTTAGGTTTTCAGGCTCCCTCTCCCTCTCTCTTCTTCTCCCCTTCTCCCTCTCCCTCCACAAACAGGTTAAAAGTTATTCTGAGAATTCGGCTTTCCTGAGGGTGAAATGGGAAGCAACATTCAGGATGAGTTTATTGAAATGTTTCTCCCAGAATTCTATTCCCATTACTCTTATGCACTAAATCCAGGAACCACCTGGGTTTTATCTTATTTATGCTTAGCCTTTCCCCAATAGATCAATCAATACGCAACATAGAATCGTTGATCCTGGCAGAGCCTCATACATGTTGCTGAGACATCTTTTGCCTGCAAATAATGAATCCCATATTAAAGATGTCAACAACTTCTCAGCGACCCATTGTTTACTAGAATAGACATCCCAGCCCCATACCAATTAGCCACCTCTGTTGGCCAAACATGGCTTCAGAATGATCATCTGCTGCTACAGACATGTACTGTTCAAAATCAAAGTTTTGCATGTTTTCCAGGGTAATTTCTCAATTAATAGGTCGCACATTAGATATGAGGGACAGAATAAGACAATGCACCATCCAGCAGCAGCTCTGCACAAACACAAGGACAGACATAAGGACAAGAGAATCACCACCATTGTACTGCAGACAGATGTGGGCATCAGCACCCTAGCCCTGGGCTACAAGGACAAGTATCAGGAGCACATGGTTAATCAATCCACATGTTCAGTGGGAGATGAGCTCTAACTTCTAGCCAAACAGAATATCCCTCACTTACAGTGCCAACCTTCCTGAACTCCTGAAACAGTTTAACCTAAGCCAGTTAGGTCTTCCTTCTCATGTCTAAGGTGTGCTTTGCTTTGTTGCATGAACTCATCTAATGATACAACTCAGACCACTAAGTATAGTAAGAGTTGTGTCTGTTGTGGTGATGCAGAAAAGACAGAGTTAGGACTCAGGAGTTTTACCCTCCTGCTTACACTAAAGTCTCAGTGGCATACAAAGCCAGGCAGTGTCTGACAAACACTCTCAGATGAACCAGGAACACCAGGTGATGCAGCCCATTCTCACACTCCTGGCTCTCTAGGTGACGTATGACATGACATGTCATTATGGAAGGGCTGTTACACCTTGCTACACAGCTCTACATGTATGATAAATACAGATTCAATTCTGGTGTCACCTCAACACACATTTATTTGGTGCTATGATTTGCTTAGGAATTGTGCCCAGGCGGCTTGTTTGTGAAAATTTTGACCTCAGCGTGTAGACCCAGCCTCAACCAGTCATTGATTTGTGAAGTGTTCAGCCAATCCATCAATTAAATGTTGTTACTGGCATTTGATGGAAGAGAACCTGAGGGCTGCTGTGAGGTCCCAGGAGAAATGCCTTAAAAAGGATAACTTGTCTCAAGTTCCTTCTCATCTCTCTCTCCTGCCCAGCTGCCATGATATTAGCAGCCTTCCCCTGCCATTGACTTGCTCCATGATATTCACCCTCAAATTTTACACACATCAGTGAAACCAAAGAACTATGGACTGAAATTGTGACAACTGTCCTGCCTTTAAGTTGTTATGCTAAAATCCCCTGTCACAGTGAAGAAACAATCACAATTAGCACAGTCCACACAAGTCAATGCTTTTCTGAGATGCTCCTGACACATGTGCTCCTAAAGATGACACAGGCACAGAAAGCAAGCTAGGGAGAGCCTATTCACATGCAGACTGGTACAAGATATATGGAGTTCCCAAACATCTGATTGTAACCTATATGACTCTTGTTCCTGCTCTTTCTCTGTGTTCCAAAGACATGCTCAAGCCTATGTATGGTAGCAAACAACTTTGACGACAGCACTAAGGAGGAAGAAGCAGGTGCATTTCATGAAATCAAGGCCAGCCATTGCAGAATAGTAAGACCCTGATTCAAAATAAACAACAAAAACCCAATAGGTACCCAGGTAATTTTTAACAAATACATGTTTGAAATTGGTTGCCATATTGTTTCCCTTAAAGTACAAAATATTTTCCTCAACAAATTTCAAACATTCTTGACTATTGCAAGACACAGAGACAAGAAGATGGATCATCGTGATACAAAATCATGTTCACCGTAGTGTGGTGTAGAGTAGTGTGGAGTGCAGCATCTCACTCTCCACATTTGGAGAACAGATGAGAAGACTGCAGAGGGAAATGCGGCCCATGAACTGGAGGCATACATCAGACATGTTACCTAGGAAATCAGAGAGCATATTTTTCTCTGGATGGTGAATCCTGGATATTTACAGATACATAAAAGTTTGTTTGTGGGACAGGGGGGCATAAGTGGAGAGAGGGAGAGAGAATGTGTGTTGGCCACAAGCATATGTAACAAAAATAGAAGGAGCACCAGGGAAGGAAGGAGGATAGTTGACAGGAAAGAGGGAGAAGCCATGAAGGAGAAAAGAATGAACATGAATTTTGTCATAATATAAAACTTTTGCTTTAGGAAATACATTATATATGTCAGTCGTAGAGTTTACAAAAAAGGGAAATAAGAGAAATTAACAGTAACCCAAGAGAGAGGGATAATTCTCAGAGCTGTAAAAGGGAAAAGACCAGTTCTTTTCCAGATCCTCCAGTGAGAATATAGCCTACTATCTTCATTTCAGTCCATGGAGATTTGTGTTTGACCTGTGCTTTCCAGAACTATAAGGTGGTGACCTGAACATGTTCAATCACAGAATTTGTGTTAAACTGTTTACATAAGAAATACTTAAAGGCATAAATGATTTAATTCCTTTTGAGCCAGGGTCATTCCACTCTTAAGGATCTAAAAGCGCATCTGTTCATTAATTTTCTGCTGAGCTTTGCACCAACGATCCAGGCATAGAAGCTCTCAGGCAGATGGGGAAGTGCACAGGTCCAGGGCTGTGTTTGGTGCAGGCAGCTGGTGAGACTCTCAGATGAGGTTTCTGTTCAAGGCTGAAGCACTGTGGGAGAGTAGTTATCATACTGCTGACAGAAATAGTCTGCCATGTCTTCAGCCTGGACACTGCTGATGGTGAGAGTGAAATCCGTCCCAGATCCACTGCCTGTGAAGCGATCAGGAACACCAGTGGGCCGAGTGGATGCATCGTAGATCAGCAGTTTAGGAGACTTCCCTGGATGCTGCTGGTACCATGCTACATTGTTATACACATTCCACTGGACTTGCAGTTTATGGAGACACTGCTTCCTAGTGATGCAGGTAGGGATCTGGGAGACTGGGTCATCACAATGTCCCCATGTGAACCTGAAATCAGACATAAGCATGGATTATAAATGTATTCACATAAAATTTCATGAAGCAAACATGAAAATTTAAAAGGTTTTTTCAAATGGCACTGTGTCTACATAGTTTTGACTGGCTACAGGAAATAGCTATTATATCCTTTGTACCAGTAACCATTTGTTTCTCTAGAAATGAATTAATCTGAAGAGATTTTTACACTTTTAAATTTCTCACCAGACACCCACAGCAGCAGCAATATGAAGATCTGGGTCTGTGACTCCATCTTGATGCCCCTGCCTGTCTGGTGCATTTCAGTTCACACTGCATGGCTAGGTTTATAAAATAAGAGCAGCTGGGCTGCCCTGTAGGTACCTATGCAAAGCAGTCAGCAAATAAAGAAGGAAATTGCTTAGGTAGTGGGATGTGAGAGCATCCGTGTTAAATAAAGAACCAAAAAGACCTTCAAAGTGTGTAAGCAATCTCAGGGCAGGATGAGAACATAGAAGCTCAAGGACAAACTTACAGCTCTCTAACCACAAATGTCCAGATGCTCTCAGGACAGAATCAATACAAAAGCAAAGACATTTATAGCCAAGGAAGATTTCAGAAATACTAGTAGAACTACCTTTGATTGAGAATCCGAGGGAAACAGTGAACATAACTGAAAGAATGGGAAGAAAAAATTAAAGAAGGAAAGTAAGACAGAAAAAAGAAAGAAGAAAGAAAGAAAGAAAGAAAGAAAGAAAGAAAGAAAGAAAGAAAGAAAGAAAGAAAGAAGAAAGAAAGAAAGGATAGAGTAAGAGAGAAGGAAAGAAGGAGAGAAAGGCAGAGAGAAAGGACAGAGAAAATGAAAGAATAAAGAGTGTGCAGAAGAATACAGGAAAGTTTGGATTGAGGAGGGAAGGGAAAAGACTGAGAGGAGAGAGGGAATGCAGGAGGTAAAGAAGGAGAAAAATTAAATGTTTCCTTTTGTATTGGAGCTACTGAGAATACTCAGTGGCAAAGAGCAGTTGCTGTTCTTGCAGACGACCCAGATTTGATTAAAAGCACTCACATTATGGCTCCTGGGAATCCATAACCCCATGTCAAGCACACACATGGTACACATACATGCATACATGCAGTTCAAGGTGTGAATCCTGAGTTCCATCTGCAGACATGTCTGCTGCCTGCTGTTTCCATTTTTGCTACTGTGTCCTCTAATCATCTGAAAGTCCATGGTGTTTTGTCACAATACGAAAGTAACTTATGTAAGAGGTCAATTCAACAAGACTGTGTTATAATTGTGAAGAGATACACACCAAACACGGAAAATAGTATGTGGTCTACAAGACTGTTGTTCTTTGCTTTATCATGGATTCCAAAGCCAAACAGTTGGTCAATTTCTTTATATAGAATACATATATGGTATCACTAACCATATTTTTATATTTAGATTTCTCCTAAATAAATATTAAATTTCCTGACAAAAATTATATATGAAGTCAGGAAGGTAAATTCTATCAACTCAAAACCATACCATTCATTGATTATTGTGGAGGGAGTTAATGGGGTCTCCATATATAGAAAGCAGATGGAAGTCAGAAGGATGCGGAGCAATGAAAAACAGGCAGACAGCAGATATGTGACAGAGAAATAAATATGGTATGTTCTGTCACATTTATGAATCTTAGACTTTTAACCTTAATTAAATTCCCCCTCTCTCTCTATCTCTCTCTCTCTCTCTCTCTCTCTGTAAAATGGAAACAAAGGAGTGGGGAACATTTTGTGAGAGAGTGAACAAGGTACAGAAAGAGGAGAGCACAGGACATGTCTTAACTAGATTTGCCATTGCTGTGATGACACATGAGGACCAAAGCAGCATCCTGAGGACAGGGTTTATTCTGATTTCACTTCCAGGCAGCAGTCCATCAGTGAGAGAAGTCAGGGCAGGAACTCAAGCAGGGCAGAATCCAGAGGCAGGAACTGATGCAGGAGAGTACTAGTAATAGGCTTGCCCTCATGACTTCTATGCCCTGCTTTCTCATAGACCTAAGAGCCATTGGCCTAGGGATGGCCCCACCCACAATGCACTCAACCCTCAAATAATATAGTCCTACAGGCTTGCCTTCCCCACATTCTTTCTTATTAAATTCATTTTTTCTCTCCCATACCATATCCCAAACTCATTCTCCCCTCCCTCAACTCCAACCAGCTCCATGCCCAATTTCCCATCTCTCCCACATCCACCCGACCTTATCCCATGTTTCCCCTAAAAAGAGAGCAGGCCTCCCAGGGTACCGCTCAAACAGGACATATAAAGGTGGAACAAGGCTAGACTTGAGCCTCTACATCAAGGCTGGAAGAGAGAGTGCATCAGGAAGAAAGGACACCAAGGGCAGTTAAAAGGGTCTGAGAACCATCCCCCCGACAATTCAATCCAACTTTTAGAATTCTACAAAAACACCAGGCTAGATAAGAATAAGTTATATGTAGGGACTTAGAGACTCCAGGTCTGCTGCTTCAGTCTCTGTTAGCCACTAGGAGTCCTAAGCAGTTGGCTCTGTGGGGATTATTCTCTTGGTGTCATTGAGCTCTCTGGCCCCTGCAATCCCTCCTCCTGCTTTTCATCAGGTTTCCCTGAGCTCTGCCCAGTGACTGGCCCTGAAGCTCTGCATCTGCTCCCCTCAGATGCCAGGGGAAGCCTCACTCTCAGTTGAGGTTCCATCCTTTCAAATGAGTACAGTTTGTATCAAGTTGACATAAAAATCAGTCAGGACAGGGATAAAGGCGTTTGATAGATTATAAACATGAAAATTGTTACTTATACAAAAACCAACACTATATATAAAAGCATAAGCTAATAAAGATGATTTAAAAAATAAAATGGAAGCAAAGGGAGCACAAGTTAGAATATTAGGAAACTCGGTTGAGTTGGAGAGAACAAAGGATATACTCTATTCTAAATCATACAGTTTGGAATACAGGCTACCAAACAACTTAACTTCAGTCCATGGATTTCAGTCTTTGACTTCTGACATCCTGAACTATAAAACGATGAAAATTTCATATGTAAACAAAAGGTATTTTGTATTAACTTATTAAAGAAGTAGAAAACTCATATAAAGGCTTTTCTTAAATTTTCTATGAAGACATTTCACAAAATAGCATGTAAGAGACACTACACACATTAATTTTCTGTTGCTCTCTGTGCCAATCACATCAATGAGCCAGGCTTTGGGCTTTTGGGTAAATGGAGAAGTACACAGGTTCCGGCTGTGTAGGCAGCTGGTGAGGATCTCAGAGGAGGTTTTATCAGGAGGCTGCAGCTCTGTGGCTGAGATCAGCCTGCCACCAGGTGGATGACATCCACTTTGCCTCATCTCTGGGGCATGGCTTTTATTCCTTCTCTTCTCCAGTCTTCACTTCCCTTCCAAGCAGATTGCCTACCCTGAGGGATTCCTTTTAGACCCTAAGGAATTGTCCTCTAGCTTCTTCTCGTTGCCACTCTTAAATTCTTTTATTAAAGAGATTAAGAATGCCAAGAGGGAGTTTCGATTTCCCAGGTCACAGATGCTCTGTGGAGCTCAGGAAGACTGCCTGTCACACTTCTTTTCTGCCTGTGAATTCCTTATTTCACATCAAATGATGATCATAAAGCTTCAAGAAAACTTAAAGATAACTTTACAGGACCAACAGAGCTCTAGATATCATACCCTGGCATCCAAAACTAAAAAGGTAACTCGAATGTAAGTAGTAATAACAGAAACAAAATGATTCTGCCAGTGCTTACAATCGAGAATTGTGATAATGCATGTGTGAGGTGAATTGTGATATTGTTTGAAAAGTACAGAACAGAAACATAAATAAAAAGGAGCACTAAGGTGTGAGAAGGCACATCTGTAATCTAGAACTGGGGTGAAAGGAACAAAAGGAGCAAACTGGGGGTCAATTCTGGATCAGTCCCACCTGCGTAAGACAAGGTCTCATAAGACGCCATTAGTCACCTTAATGTGAGACAACATAGGCATTTTATTCCCTAAGAAAATCATGTAACTGATCTTGAAATGTAGGTCTTTATTTTAATCAATATGCTTCCCTCTTTTATGGTGAACAACCATAATATAACTAAACAAGTAAATTGTAATATTCATATATCAGGCATAATTATCAAAATATTTCTTTAAAACACATTCAAGTTCCACCTACAAATTGCTAACATACCACCACATGAGAGGGACATAGTACATGGATTGAAGAAATTCCCAATCTCAAGGTCAAGAATAAGGAAGGTGAGTAACTCTGCCCTAGACAGTGTCTAACAATTTGCCGTGTGCTCTAGACCTTTGTAATCTTCATGATTTACTTTATGTCAGCTGCAGTGAGCCTAGATTGGGCTTTCATGTCATTTTATTAACTGTTCATTTATATGGGACAGAAGGAGAGCAAGGGGCTAAAAACTAAAAGACTCCTGCAGTAAAACTCTTGTGTTTCCCACAGTGTGTAGGGAGAGAGCCTGGAGACCCTGGAGATGAAGACAGATGATATATATATTTTTATCTATAAAGCAAAATGTAGGTCCTCTAGAAAACTTGTCAGCACTTAAAAGCCCTGCCTGCTTTTCCAGAGAATCTGGATTCTTTTCCCAGCGCTCACATAGAGATTCATAATTATCTGTGGACATAGTTCCAGGTGACCCAATACTTCCTTCTGGCTTCCATGGGTCCTGCACACACATGGTGCATAGACAAACATTCAGACAAACATTCATATATAAAAGAAAAGTATATTCTCAAGCATATTTTTTAAGTAATACAATTCTTAGTTACTATTTCCCAAAAATCACATTCCAAGACCCACAGAGGATATATGAAATTTCTTTTGCTGCTGTTGAAAATGGACCACAAACCTGTGACTGAAAGCTACAGAAATTTACTCACAATGTTAGAATCAGGTAGTCTGAACTCGATGAGTTGATTTTCTTAGACACAGCACCACTTTCCATAATCGCCAAAATGTAGGGACATCAGGGAATGTTGATCTTAGACGTAAATCAGCCTGAGACATTACAAGCTCAACTCAGCCTTGCTGTTCTAGCTCATAGGATCTCCCTTCAGACTCTGAGTTATCACAGATAATCAATATCCACAGCAAGAAGAGAAGACATGATAGGATATTTCCATAATCACTCACAAAAAGAAATTAATGAACAGTTATCTCTTCTTTATCTAGATACACACCTATGATTCCAGCAAAAGACAGCAGAGGCAGGAGGATTACCATGATTTCAAAGCCATCTTGGGCAAATATTAAGTTTCAGGAGAGCCAAAGAGACATACCAAGATACTGCTTTAAAATATCAGAATGAAATATATTGTTCTCTGTTCATCTGTCTGATGATCTCAAGAAACTATCAGAAATGTTTTGAGTGTGAGGAAGAAGGTCTCTGTGGGTAAAAACAACACTAAGACACCTGGAAGTGAGTAAGCGCTGTAGACAAGGCTTTCTCCCACAATAATGCCTTCCAGTTCTCAGATTAAGGGTTTTTCTACTACCACTCACACTTCTGAACTCACCCACTGTTTCGAAAATATGCTGAACAGTAAAAGAAATGTCTATTATAAAAGTTAGAACTCAAAACAGCAATGTTTTGATTGACCTGATTTATATGCATGCAATATATGTAGGTATAAATAGATGCATATTCATGCATATGAACATACATCCATATGTGCAGATAGATTTGACACACTCTTAACCAATTCATTTTAAATATTACTTATAAGAAATTTTTATATTCACTACCAAGTATACAATTTTCCCCTTTCCATCTTGCCTTCAATAGTGCTATTGGATCTACATTAAAGAGAGATTATATGCTTCTGTTTACCAAGTTCTCTGTAATTGAACATATTGGTGATCTTTGATTCACTAAATACAGAAAAAGAACAGTCTTAATGCTTTTTCCACCACTGTTATGGTTCACATAATAGAAGAAATATCAGTATTCTTAGAATAGTTCTGAACCATGCTGTTAGTGGTAAAAGTCATTGAACATCACTGTTCTAGTAAGATTTCTATTGCTCTAATCAAACATTAAGACAAAAAGTAACTTAAGGAGGGAAGGGTTTATTTCAACGTACAGTTCTCAGCTCACCACCCATCACTGAGTAAAGTCAGGATTAGAATTAAAGGCAGGAATCTGGCAACAGGAACTGAAGAAGAAGCCATGGAAGAATGTTGTTACTGGCTTGCTCCTCATGACTTGCTTAGCCTGCTTTCTAATACAACTCAGGACCAACTTCCAAGGCAGATAGTTGTTGGGACACATATATTAATTATTAATTAAGAAAATGCTGGGCAGCCTTGACTATAGGCCAATTTTATGTAGTCATTTTCTTAACTGAGGTTCTCTTGTCCCAAAATAAGCGCCTGTCATTAAGACATGGACTTTATCTACTGGTTTTTCTCCAAGTATGAGATACAGCTTGTGGATTATTCTGAAGTCACACACACACACACACACACACACACACACACACACACACACACGCACTAGTTTCTTCCGCATAACTACTCTTGGCAGTGATATGCAAAGCTTTCTGCTTGAAATAAAAACAAAAATAACTTAGTCACCTGCCTTTATTTCTTACCATATTGATATTAATTTCATAACTCTTGGATGAATAGTATTAAAGTATTGAACTATAGAGGTTGCTGTTTGAATGGCTCAATTGAGTTACATGACATGTGGCTAAATAAATTTTGGATTGGGATTCAACTGAATTTCAATTAACTCATGAAATAGCCCTAAACATAATTATACCATTTTTCTGCAGTGTACTCATGCAAACTGGGACTTGCAACATTGTTTATTATAAAATCACAATGTCTACAACCTCTGAAAGATGTTGAAGCTGTGCTGTGTTGTATGAAATATTCAGACAAGATGAACTTGTTTTGAAATTTATGAAAGCATATTCATGGCCTTGACATGTAGATTTGCATTCATCTGTAATAAATACTGAAAATATACAATAACAAATGTAGTATGAGACAAGTTTTCTCAGGATTTGTTAGCATTAATTTTTATCTTCTATACCTACCTTACAGAATTATATGCCTGAAGTTGCACTAAAAATTTCACATGTGATATTACAGTTCATACATCATGTACTTCAGAAACCATGCACAGAGGACCCTGAGCTGCAACAGACATGACTGCCTCTTTCATGAAGACTAGCTTTCAGGATACCAGAAGGCAATGCACCTGCAAGATTCCAAAGGAAGGAAAACAAGTAACAGTCCTACCCAACTATGAAACCCGTGAACCACATGGACCAGTGTTGTACAATAACCCTAAGAGGGCAGTAGTGGCATGTAAACCTTAATGGTAACCAGCACGTTTCTAATTGGAATTAAGAACTACACAATAAGAGGGAAATCATGCCTCATACCAGAAATCTAGTCAACTGTCCAAAGTCATGATCCTGGAGGAGAACCTAAGCCTGCTATTTTACTAATCAGCATGATCCTAACTACACTCTAAATAATTTGTCATTTTCCGACAGATGACTATATCCATCAACTCTAATCAAGGAAACGTCCCTTTGCCACAGATGAAAGCTGTAATAGCTAAAATCAAGACACAGAATTGTGTAGACCTGTCCCACTAGATATATCTACAAAATATTCCCACATTCAAAGCTCAGGAAACATTATGGACAGTCAGAGGAAAATTGACATCCTTGCTGGCCCTACAGGAGATCACAAAGCTCTGTCCTGGAGACATGGTCAAAGAAGCAGGAGACTGTGTCAGCACAAGGTTCCCAGTGGAACCTGGAATGATAAACACAGTTTGCTGTCACAGGTGTACTGAAAGCACCCCAGCAAAGAACCATTGCGTGTGGAATCTGAAACAGCACTTAGGAACTAACTCTGAGAAATAATAAAAAAAAGGGAAGCATAAAACCAATTGAATGGCATAATTTCAATGATCAGAACATCAAGAAGCAGTCAGGGCCACAATGGATGCTCCCAGCACTGCTCCCTCTCACCTGGAACCTGGAGCAGCAGTTCCCACAGCAGGAGAGCAGCTGACTCCATCTCCGAGAGTTGAACTAGAGGCTGCTGCTTGGACACCCAGGCAAGCTGCCTATAAAGAGGGTTTGAGCAATCTACACTGTTGCTAATGTCACAATGTGAAAATCAACTCTGAAAGCTTACCTTGGGGCTCAAAGGACACCTGCTCTTGTGTTACCCTATGCTAGTTAGGATTTCAAAGAATTCCCTAGAGTAGATTAATTGTATCCTAAGTTATTTTTTGAGAGGCCCCATGGAATCATCACATTCTGTTATTTTGAGGTTCCATTTATGGACACACAGTTGCTTATCTGTTGTAAAGGATATGAGTGCAAAAGCACTTTGATCGCTCGAAATGAAACACAGTTTGAAACTGTCATTTTTATTTTATGTGTAAATGGTTTTTGTCTTGTCTCAAGTCCCTTTTCTCAGCTCTCTCTCTCCTGCCCAGCTGCCATGAATTGAGCAGTCCTCCCCTGCCATGGGACTTGCTCCATGATATTCAACCTCACATTTGACACACATCAGTGAAACCAAAGAACTATGGACTGAAATTTTGACAACCGTCCTGCCTTTAAGTTGTTATGCTAAAATCCTCTGTCACAGTGAAGAACAATTATCACATGTAGCACAGTCCACACAAGTCGATGCTTTTCAGAGATGCACCTGACACATGTGCTCCTAATGATGACACAGGCACAGGAAGCAAGCTAGGGAGAGCCTATTCACATGCAGACTGGTATAAACATATGGAGTTCCCAAACAACTGATTGTAACCTGTATGACTCTTGTTCCTGCTCTTTCTCTGTGTTCCAAAGACATGCTCAAGCCTATGTATGGTAGCAAACAACTTTGACCACAGCACTAAGGAGGAAGAAGCAGGTGGATTTCATGAGATCAAGGCCAGCAATTGGAGAATAGTAAGACCCTGTTTCAAAAATAACAACAAGAACCCAATAGGTACCCAAGTAATTTTTCACTAATACATCTTTGAAATTGGTTGCCATATTGTTTCCATTAAAGTACAAAATGTTTCGCTCAAATTTCAAACATTCTTGATTATTGCAAGACACAGAGACAAGAAGATGGATTATCTTTATACAAAATCATGTTCACCATAGTGTGGTGTAGAGTAGTGTGGAGTGCAGCATCTCACTCTCCACATTTGGAGAACAGATGAGAAGACTGCAGAGGGAAATGTGGCCCATGAACTGGAGGCATACATCAGACATGTTACCTAGGAAATCAAAGAGCATATTTTCTGGATGGTGAATCCCGGATATTCACTAGATACATAAAAATGTGGGTTTTTGGGGGGAGGTAAGTGGAGAGAGGGAGAGAGAATGTGTGTGGGCCACAAGCATATGTAACAAAAATAGAAGGAACACCAGGGAAGGAAGGAGGATAGTTGACAGGAAAGAGGAGAAGCCATGAAGGAGAAAAGAATGAACATGAACTTTGTCATAATATAAAACTTTTGCTTTAGGAAATACATTATATATGTCAGTACGTAGGGTTTACAAAAAAAGAGGAAATAAGAGAAATTACCAGTAACCCAAGAGAGAGGGATAATTCTGAGACCTGGGAAAGGGAGAAGACCAGTTCTTTTCCAGATCCTCCAGTGAGAATATAGCCTACTATCTTCATTTCAGTCCATGGAGATTTGTGTTTGACCTGTGCTTTCCAGAACTATAAGGTGGTGACCTGATCATGTTCAATCACAGAATTTGTGTTAAACTGTTACATAAGAAACATTTAAAGGCATAAATGATTTAATTCCTTTGGAGCCAGGGTCCTTCCATTCTGAAGGATCAAAAGTGCATCTGTTCATTAATATTCTGCTGAGCCTTGCACCAACGATTGAGGCAGAGAAGCTCTCACGCAGATGGGGAAGTGTACAGGTCCAGGGCTGTGTTTGGTGCAGGCAGCTGGTGAGACTCTCAGAGGAGGTTTCTGTTCGAGGCTGAAGCACTGTGGGAGGAAGGTTATAATCTTGAAAACAGTAATACTCTGCCATGTCTTCAGCCTGGACACTGCTGATGGTGAGAGTGAAATCCGTCCCAGATCCCTGCCTGTGAAGCGATCAGATCAAGGAACACCAGTGGCCCGAGTGGATGCACCGTAGATCAGCAGTTTAGGAGCCTTCCCTGGATGCTGCTGGTACCATGCTACATAGTTACCCCACATTCCCACTGGACTTGCAGTTTATGGAGACAGTGTCTCCTAGTGATGCAGGTAGGAATCTGGGAGACTGGGTCATCACAATGTCCCCATGGGAACCTGAAATCAGACATAAGCATGGATTATAAATGTATTCACACAAAAACTTCATGATGCAAACATGAAAATTTAAAAGGTTTTCCAATGGCATTGTGTCTGCCTAGTATGGAATAGCTACAGGAAATAGCTATTATATCCTTTGTATCCAGTAACCATTTGTTTCTCTAGAAATGAACTCATCTGAAGATAGTTTTACACTTTTAAATTTCTCACCAGACACCCACAGCAGCAGCAATGTGAAGATCTGGGTCTGTGACTCCATCTTGATGCCCCTGCCTGTCTGCTGCATTTCAGTTCTCACTGCACGGCTAGGTTTATAAAATAAGGGCAACTGGGCTTCCCTGTAGGCACCTATGCAAAGCAGTCAGCAAATAAAGAAGGAAATTGCTCAGGCAGTGGGGTGTGAGAGTATCCGTGTTAAATCAAGAACCAAAATACCATCAAAGTGTGTAAGCAATCACAGGGCAGGAGGAGAACATAGAAGTTCAAGGACAAACTTAGAGCTCTCTAACCACAATGTGCAGATGCTCTCAGGACAGAATCAATACAAAATCAAAGACATTTATAGCCAAGGAAGATTTCAGAAATAATAGTAGAACTACCTTTGATGGAGAATCCAAGGGAATCAGTGAACATAACTGAAAAGAAAAAAGAGAAGAAGAAAGAAAGGACAGACAGAAAGAAAGAAAGAGAGAGAGAGAAGGAAAGAACGGCAGAGAGAAAGGAGAGTGAAGAGAAAATGAAAGAATAAAGAGTGTGCAGAAGAACACAGGAAAGTTTGGATTGAGAGAGGGAAGGGAAAAGCCTGAGAAGAGAGAGGGAATGTAGGAGGTAAAGAAGGAGAAAAATTGAGTGTTTCCTTTTGTATTGGAGCTACTGAGAATACTCACTGGCAAAGAGCACTTGTTGTTTTTGCAGAGGACCCACATTTGACTACAAGCACTCACCATGCTGGCTCTTAGACATCCATAAGCCCATTTCTAGCTACACAAATGGGACACAAACATGCATACATGCAGTTCAAGGTGTGAATCCTTAGTTCTACTCTGCAGCCATGTCTGCTGCCTGCTGTCTCCATTATTACTACCATGTACACTAATCATCTTAAAGTTCATGGTGTATTATCACAATAGAAAAGTAACTAATGTAAGGGGTCAATTCAACAAGACTAGGTTATAATTGTGAAGAGATACACACACCAAACATGGAAAACTGTATGTGGTCTGAAAGACTATCATTCTTTGCTTTATCGTGGATTCCAAAGCCAAAGAGTTGAACAATTTGTTTATAAAGAATACGTATATAGTATCATAACCATATTTTTACATCTGGATTTCTCCTTCATGAACAAACAACAGCAAATGCAAAGAACAAGACCTAAAAATCATTGGTCATTGGTACTGATAAACATCAGGGGAATCAATTCTGCAAAAAAATGACACAAACTAACACAATGGATTTGGAACAAAATCCATCCTTGAGATGCAACCATTAAACACACCTCAACCTCAAAGATAAACATTACCTCAGAGTAAAGAGTTGTGAAAGATTTTACAAGCATATGGACCAAAGAAGAAGCTGGTGTAGCCATTCTAATATCTACCAAAATAGACTTGATCCCTAAATTAATCAAAAGATATGGGGAAGGACACTTCTTACTCACCAAAAGAAAAATCCACCAAGGTGACATTTCAATTCTTAACATCTATATCCCCAACAGTACCGTTCCCACTTTTGTAGAAACACAGTACTGAAGCTGAGAAGGAGTTGACATGAGGTAGTATTACCAGCATGTTTTACAGTTCTTATTATGTCATAAATTGAAATGAAAATAAGCAATGTCATGACATGTGTAGAAAGATTTTTTAAAAATTTTTGTAATATGCAATGATTTCTGAGTCAAAATTTTCTGCAAGTCAGAATGCTAAATTGCATTTCTAATCAGATGACTGTTATAAAACTGGTGCTGGTGAGTTCTTGACTAATTATGATCAAGACAGTGAGTTTTGCATGTTTTCCAGGATAATTTCTCAATTAAGAGATCACACATTAGATTTGAGAGACAGAATAAGACAATGCACCATCCAGCAGCAGCTCTGCACAAACACAAGGACAGACATAAGGACAAGAGAATCACCACCACTGTACTGCAGGCAGATGTGAGCCTCAGCACCCTAGCCCTAGGCTACAAGGACAGGTATCAGGAGCACATGGCTAATCAATCCACATGTTCAAGTGGAGAAATGAGCTCTAACATCTTGCCAAGCAGAATATCCCTCAATTGCAGTGCCAACCTTACTGATCTCCTGATAGGGCTTTACCTAAGCAAGTTAGGTCTTCCTTTCTCATGTCTAAGGTGCGCTTTGCTTTGTTTCATGAACTCATCTAATAATACAACTCAGAGCACTAAGTATAGTAAGAGTTGTGTCTGTTGTGGTGAAGCAGAAAAGACAGAGTTTGGACTCAGGAGTTTTACCCTCCTGCTTACACTAAAGTCTCAGTGGCATACAAACCAAGGCAGTGTCTGACAAACACTCTCAGATGATGCAGACACCAGGAAAATCAGGTGATACAGCCCATTCTCACACTCCTGGCTCTCTAGGTGATGTATGATGTAACATGTCATTATGGAAGGGCTGTTAAACCTTGCTACACAGCTCTACATGTATGATAAATACAGATTCAATTCTGGTGTCACCTCAACACACATTTATTTGGTGATATGATTTGCTTAGGAATTGTGCCCAAAAGGCTTATGTGTGAAAAGTTCTCTCCCCAGCATGTAGACCCAGCCTCAACTAGGTCATTGATTTGTGAAGTGTTCAGTCAATCCATCAATTTAATGTTGTTACTGGCATTTGATAGAAAGAGAACCTGAGGGCTGCTGTGAGGTCCCAGGAGAAATGCCTTAAAAAGGATCTCTGTCTCAAGTCCCTTCTCAGCTCTTTCTCTCCTGCCCAGCTGCCATGAAGTTGAGCAGTCCTCCCCTGCCATGGACTTGCTCCATGATATTCAACCTCACATTTGACCACACATCAGTAAAACCAAAAGAACTATGGACTGAAATTTTGAGAACCGTCCTGCCTTTAAGTTGTTATGCTAAAATCCCTCTGTCACAGTGAAGAACAATTATCACACGTAGCACAGTCCACACAAGTCGATGCTTTTCAGAGATGCACCTGACCACATGTGCTCCTAATGATGACACAGGCACAGAAAGCAAGCTAGGGAGAGCCTATTCACATGCAGACTGGTACATAAGACATATGGAGTTCCCAAACAACTGATTGTAACCTGTATGACTCTTGTTCCTGCTCTTTCTCTGTGTTCCAAAGACATGCTCAAGCCTATGTATGGTAGCAAACAACCTTGACCACAGCACTAAGGAGGAAGAAGCAGGTGCATTTCATGAAATCAAGGCCAGCCGTGGGCAGAATAGTAAGACTCTCTTTCAAAAATAACAACAAGAACCCAATAAGTACCCAAGTAATTTTTAACTAATACATGTTTGAAATTGGTTGCCATATTGTTTCCTTTAAAGTACAAAATATGTTTCCTCTACAAATTCACAAACATTCTTGATTATTGCAAGACACAGAGACAAGAAGATGGATCATCTTGATACAAAATCCTGTTCACCGTAGTGTGGTGTAGAGTAGTGTGGAGTGCAGCATCTCAGTCTCCACATTTGGAGAACAGATGAGAAGACTGCAAGAGGGAAATGTGGCCCATAAACTGGAGGTATACATCAGACATCTTATCTAGGAAATCAAAGAGCATATTTTCTCTGGATGGTGAATCCCAGATATTTACAGATACATAAAAATTTGTTTGTGGGACAGGGGAGCATAAGCGGAAAGAGGGAGAGAGAATGTGTGGGCCACAAGCATATGTAACAAAAAATAGAAGGAACACCAGGAAGGAAGGAGGACAGTTGACAGGAAAAGAGAAGAGAAGCCATGAAGGAAAAAAGAATGAACATGAATTTTGTCATAATATAAAAACTTTTGCTTTAGGAAAATACATTATATATGTCAGTACGTAGGGTTTACAAAAAAGAGGAAATGAGAGAAAATTAACCAGTAACCCAAGAGAGAGGGATAATTCTAAGACCTGGGAAAGGGAGAAGACCAGTTCTTTTCCAGATCCTCCAGTGAGAATATAGCCTACTATCTTCATTTCAGTCCATGGAGAACTGTGTTTGACCTGTGCTTTCCAGAACTATAAGGTGGTGACCACATCATGTTCAGTCACAGAATTTGTGTTAAACAGTTACATAAGAAATATTCAAAGGCATAAATGATTTAATTCCTTTGGAGCCAGGGTCCTTCCACTCTGAAGGATCAAAAGTGCATCTGTTCATTAATTTTCTGCTGAAGCCTTTCACCAACGATCGAGGCAGATGAAGCTCTCAGGCAGATGGGGAAGTGCACAGGTCCAGGGCTGTGTTTGGTGCAGGCAGCTGGTGAGATTCTCAGATGAGGTTTCTGTTCGAGGCTGAAGCACTGTGGCAGGGTGTGCTATTATGCTGCTGACAGAAATAGTCTGCCATGTCTTCAGCCTGGACACTGCTGATGGTGAGAGTGAAATCCGTCCCAGATTTCCACTGCCTGTGAAGCGATCAGGAACACCAGTGGCCCGAGGGGATGCATAGTATATCAGACAGTTTAGGAGCCTTCCCTGGATTCTGCTGGTACCCATGCTACATAGATACCCACATTCCCACTGGACTTTGCAGTTTATGGAGGACACTTGCTCCCTATTTATGCAGGTAGGAATCTGGGAGACTGGGTCATCAACAATGTCCCCATGTGAACCTGAAATCAGACATAAGCATGGACTATAAATGTATTCACATAAAATTTCATGAAGCAAACATGAAAATTTAAAAGGTTTTTCAAATGGCACTGTGTCTACATAGTTTTGACTGGCTACAGGAAATAGCTATTATATCCTTTGTACCAGTAACCATTTGTTTCTCTAGAAATGAATTAATCTGAAGAGATTTTTACACTTTTAAATTTCTCACCAGACACCCACAGCAGCAGCAATAAGAAGATCTGGGTCTGTGACTCCATCTTGATGCCCCTGCCTGTCTGGTGCATTTCAGTTCACACTGCATGGCTAGGTTTATAAAATAAGAGCAGCTGGGCTGCCCTGTAGGTACCTATGCAAAGCAGTCAGCAAATAAAGAAGTAAATTGCTTAGGCAGTGGGGTGTGAGAGCATCCGTGTTAAATAAAGAACCAAAAAAATCCTTCAAAGTGTGTAAGCAATCTCAGGGCAGAATGAGAACATAGAAGCTCAAGGACAAACTTAGAGCTCTCTAACCACAAATGTCCAGATGCTCTCAGGACAGAATCAATACAAAATCAAAGACATTTATAGCCAAGGAAGATTTCAGAAATACTAGTAGAACTACCATTGATTGACAATCCAAGGGAAACAGTGAACATAACTGAAAGAATGGGAAGAAAAAATTAAAGAAGGAAAGTAAGACAGAAAAAAGAAAGAAAGAAAGAAAGAAAGAAAGAAAGAAAGAAAGAAAGAAAGAAAGAAAGAAAGAAAGAAAGAAAGAAAGAAAGAAAAAGAAAGGATAGAGTAAGAGAGAAGGAAAAAGGAAAGAAAGGCAGAGAGAAAGGACAGAGAAAATGAAAGAATAGAGAGTGTGCAGAAGAACACAGGAACGTTTGGATTGAGGAGGGAAGGGAAAAGCCTGAGAGGAGAGAGGGAATGTAGGAGGTAAAGAAGAAAAATTGAGTGTTTCCTTTTGTATTGGAGCTACTGAGATTACTCAGTGGAAAAGAGCACTTGCTGTTCTTGCAGACGACCCAGATTTGATTAAAAGCACTCACATTATGGCTCCGAGGAATCCATAACCCCATTTCAAGGCACACACATGGTACACATACATGCATACATGCAGTTCAAGGTGTGAATCCTGAGTTCCACTCTGCAGACATGTCTGCTGCCTGCTGTTTCCATTTTTGCTACTGTGTCTTCTAATCATCTGAAAGTTCATGGTGTTTTGTCACAATAGAAAAATAACTAATGTAAGGGGTCAATTCAACAAGACTGTGTTATAATTGGGAAGAGATACACACCAAACACGGAAAATAGTATGTGGTCTACAAGACTGCTGTTCTTTGCTTTATCATGGATTCCAAAGCCAAACAGTTGGTCAATTTCTTTATATAGAATACATATATGGTATCATTAACCATATTTTTATATTTGGATTTCTCCTAAATAAATATTAAATTTCCTGACAAAAATTATATATGAAGTCAGGAAGGTAAATTCTATCAACTCAAAACCATACCATTCATTCATTAGGATGGCGGGAGGTTATGGGGTCTCCATATCTAGAAAGCAGATGGAAGTCAGAAGGATGCTGAGCAATGAAAAACAGGCAGACAGCAGATATGTGACAGAGAAATAAATATGGTATGTTCTGTCACATTTATGAATCTTAGACTTTTAACCTTAATTAAATTCCCCCTCTCTCTCTATCTCTCTCTCTCTCTCTGTAAAATGGAAACAAAGGAGTGGGGAACATTTTGTGAGAGAGTGAACAAGGTACAGAAAGAGGAGAGCACAGGACATGTCTTAACTAGATTTGCCATTGCTGTGATGACACATGAGGACCAAAGCAGCATCCTGAGGACAGGGTTTATTCTGATTTCACTTCCAGGCAGCAGTCCATCAGTGAGAGAAGTCAGGGCAGGAACTCAAGCAGGGCAGAATCCAGAGGCAGGAACTGATGCAGGAGAGTACTAGTAATAGGCTTGCCCTCATGACTTCTATGTCCTGCTTTCTCATAGACCTAAGAGCCATTGGCCTAGGGATGGCCCCACCCACAATGCACTCAACCCACAAATAATAAAGTCCTACAGGCTTGCCTTCCCCACATTCTTTCTTATTAAATTCATTTTTTCTCTCCCATACCATATCCCAAACTCATTCTCCCCTCCCTCAACTCCAACCAGCTCCATGCCCCATTTCCCATCTCTCCCACATCCACCCGACCTTATCCCATGTTTCCCCTAAAAAGAGAGCAGGCCTCCCAGGGGTACCGCTCAAACAGGACATATAAAGGTGGAACAAGGCTAGACTTGAGCCTCTACATCAAGGCTGGAAGAGAGAGTGCATCAGGAAGAAAGGACACCAAGGGCAGTTAAAAGGGTCTGAGAACCATACCACCCCACAACACACTCCAACTTTTAGAATTCTACAAAAACACCAGTCTAGATAAGAAAAAGTTATGTGTAGGGGACCTTAGAGACTCCAGGTCTGCTGCTTCAGTCTTTCTTAGCCCCTAAGAGTCCTAAGCAGTTGACTCTGTTTGGATTGTTCTCTTGGTGTCATTGAGCTCTCTGGCCCCTGCAATCCCTCCTCCTGCTTTTCATCAGGTTTCCCTGAGCTCTGCCCAGTGATTGGCCCTGGAGCTCTGCATCTGCTCCCCTCAGATGCCAGAGGAAGCCTCACTCTCAGTTGAGGTTCCATCCATTCAAATGAGTACAGTTTGTATCAAGTTGACATAAAATCCAGTCAGGACAGGGATCAAGGCGTTTGATAGATTATAAACATGAAAATTGTTGCTTATACAAAAACCAACACTATATATAAAAGCATATGCTAATAAAGATGATTTAAAAAATAAAATGGAAGCAAAGGGGAGCACAGTTAGAATATTAGGAAACTCTGTTGAGTTGGAGAGAACAAAGGATATACTCTATTCTAGATCATACAGTTTGGAATACAGGCTACCAAACAACTTCAGTCCATGGAATTCAGCCATTGACTTCTGACATCCAGAACTATAAAACGATGAAAATTTCATATGTAAACAAAAGGTATTTTGTATTAAGTTATTAAAGAAGTAAAAAACTCATATAAAGGCTTTTGATAAATTTTCTATAAAGACATTTCACAAAATAGCATGTAAGAGACACTACACACATTAATTTTCTGTTGATCTCTGTGCAATCACATCAATGAGCCAGGCTTTGGGCTTTTGGGTAAACGGAGAAGTACACAGGTTACTGCTGTATAGGCAGCTGGTGAGGATCTCAGAGGAGGTTTTATCAGGAGGCTTCAGTTCTGTGGCTGAGAGCATCCTGCCACCAGGTGGATGACATCCACTATGCCTCATATCTGGGGCATGGCTTTTATTACTACTCTTCTCCACTCTCCAACTTCCCTTCCAAGCAGATTGCCTACCCTGAGGGATTTCCTTTTAGACCCCTAAGGAATTGTCCTCTAGCTTCTTCTCATTGCCACTCTTAAATTCTTTAATTAAAGAGATTAAGAATGTCAAGAGGGAGTTTCAGATTTCCCAGGTCACAGATGCTCTGTGGAGCTCAGGAAGACTGCCAGTCACACTTGCTTTTCTGCCTGTGAATTCCTTATTTCACATCAAAATGATGGCCATAAAGCTTCAAGAAAACTTCAAGATAACTTTACAAGACCAACAAGAGCTTCTACTGATATCCTGACCCTTGGCATCCAAAAACTAAAAAGGTAAACTCGAATGTAAGTAGTAAAATAACAGAAACAAAATGATTCTGCATAGAGCTTACAATCGAATAATTGTGATAATGCCATGTGTGAGCTGAATTGTGATATTGTTTGACAAAGTACAGAACAGAAAAATAAATAAAAAGGAGCACTAAGGTGTGAGAAGACACATTCTGTAATCAAGAACTGGGGTGAAAGGAACAAAAGGAGCAAACTGGGTGTCAATTCTGGATCAGTCCAACCTGCGTAGAGACAAGGTCTCATAAGACGCAATATTAGTCATCTGGAATGTGAGACAACGTAGGCGTTTTGTTTCCACAGAAAATCATGTAACTGATCTTGTAATTTAGGTCTGTCATTTTGATCGAATAAGCTTCCCTCTTTTATGTTGTATAACTCCCCAAAAAATAAGTAAATTGCAATATTCATATATCAGGCATCTAATTTATCAAAATATTTCTTTAAAACACATTCAAGTTTCACCTGCAAATTGTTAACATCCATCAAATGAGACTGAAGCAGTATATGGGTGGAAGAAATTCCCAATCTCAAGGTCAATAATAAGAATTTATATGGATTTGTTTTACAAAGGACTCATTGTGCAATTGAATGCTTATTTTGCTACATAGGGGATAGATGTGAACCAAATTCTCCTAGTCCATGCTGATTAGTAGTTGATATTAAAATCTTCTACACCCTTGATGATTTTGTTATTTCATATTCCATCAATAACTGAGAAATTTTTTTGTTATGGCAAAAAAAGCTTCTAAAGCATGGCATGAGGGTGGTTGATTCAGAACATCTGCAAAGTCAAGGTCATCTTGGGATACTTAGTGAGATCCTGTTTCAAGATGGAAATAGAAAAGGGATGTGTGCCAGCATCCTCACTGACCATAAGAAGGAGAATCAACACATACCTAGATGAGAATGTGGCCTTACAAACCTTGATTGTAGTTTATTAGACCCTGAGGAGAGGACCCAGACATACTCTGCCCATGTTGCAGGTATGGTAGGTATTGTGTTATCTTATGGTGGGCAGAAGTAGGAAACAGATATAACACAGTTTCACAACTGTGAGCTAGGACTGGAAACTTGAAAAATTCAGGAATGTGCATCTGGGAAAGTTCCTGAGGATCACTTTGTTGAGCTTCTTCACTCCACGTGGGGAAGATACAGAAACAAAAAGAGGCTCATGGAGAAGGGAACAGTGTCTGGGAAGCAAACCTTCCACGATTCTGTCTGTGCAGTCTTGAGCATTTAGTGTTCTTGCACCTACAGGTGGAACTACTAAAAAAGAAAAAAGAGCTGGACATGATGACGTGTGATCCAGCAGTAAAGGGAAAGGAGGTGAGTTGCAAGTTCAGGGTTACTGGGCAATAGGCAATGATTTCCAGTCACCTGGAGATATGTGTGAAGATTTTTCAATCCCTCTACTAAAATAGGAAGCAAAAAGTGAAAGAAGGAAAACAGAGACTACGGCCAAATGTGGACTATATTAGAGAATAAAGATGTGCGTATTGGAATAGGAGAAAAAGAACACTTAAAGCGTCTGACACTATGGATGAGCATTTGTGATGCACACAGAGATGCAGAGCAGAAGCAAAGCATTACAGACAGCTGCAAGAGGTTTCATATGATCAACTAAAGGGGGATTTATGAAATCTCAGGGAAATAGAAGTAGAAACGTAAACCACTAGTGTGAGAATGTCAGCTCAGATCTGCAGGACAACTAACTACTTTCAGTGTTTTAAGCTCTGATTTTTGTCAATAACTGAGGAAAGTGTAAAATGGTTGTCTAGTCAGTCTATCAAACACGAAAGGCTTTAAAGAGGGAGTCTGTAATAAAATATCCAAATGAAAAATTATAAAACATATGAGGTGGAACAAACACACGTACTGGTTTTAAAATCTGATTCTCTGTTTCTCCATTTCACGAACATGACTTCTAAAGTTGTGTGGTTGGGAGTCTGGAGAAAGACACAGCTCAGAGACTGAGCCTCAGTGAGCAGCAACCCCAGGAGGTGTTCATTTAGCCCTGAGGCACAGTAGGAGGAGCCTCCTTACCCTGTTGACGGTAATAACTTGCAGCATCATTGCCTACACAGGATGGATGGTTAGGGTAAAGTCTGTCTCAGACCCACTGCCACCGAACTGGTAGGGAAGCCAGATTCTAAAGTGGATTTTCTGTAGATGAGGAGATTTGGAAGCTGTTCTGGTTTCTGTAGGTACCAGTTCTAGCACTAATACTGGAAAATTGGCATTCTTGCTGGCCCTGCAGGAGATGGTAGAACTCTGTCCTGTAGACATGGTCAAAGAAGCAGGAGACGGTGTCAGCACAATGTTCCCTGTGGAACCTGGAATGATAAACAGAGTTTGCTGTCACAGGTGTACTGAAAGCACCCCAGAAAAGAACCATTCCATGTGGATCTGAAACAGCACTTAGGAACTAACTCTGAGGAATCATAAATGAAAGGGAAACATAAAACCAATTGAATGGCATAATTTCAATGATCAGAACATCAAGAAGCAGTCATGGCCACAATGGATGCTCCCGGCACTGCTCCCTCTCACCTGGAACCCAGAGCAGCAGTACCCTCAGAAGGAGAGCAGCAGACTCCATCTCTGAGTGCTGAACTAGAGGCTGTTGCTTGGATGCCCAGGCAAGCTGCATATAAACAGGGTTTGAGCAATCTGCACTGTGTCTAATGTCATAATATGCAAATCAACTCAGAAAAGCTTGCCTTGGGGATCAAACGAGACCTGCTCTTGTGCCACCCTATGTCACTATGTCATTTAGGATCAGCAAAGAATTCCCTAGAGTAGATTGAGTGTACCCTGAGTGACTTTTTGACTGGCCCTATGGAATATTCACATTCTGTTAATTTGAGGTTCCGTTTGTGGACACACAGTTGCTGCTCTTCTGTAAAGGATGTGAGTGCAAGAGGACTTTGAGCGCTCAAAATTAAACTGTACTTTTAAATTGTCATTTTTATTTTATGTGTAAGTGCTTTTTGTCTGCATATATGTCTATCCACCACATTTGTGCCTGTTGCCCTTGAATGCCAGAAGAGGAAATTGGATGTGCTTGAAATAATGTTGCAGATGGTTGTGAACTGCATATGGATCCTGGGAACTGATCCTATGACCTCTGTAAGAGCAGGATTTGCTCTTAACCATTGAGCCATTTCTCCAGCCTCAAACTACTTTTCAGTATCTTAGAGAAACAACATATTTTTTCATTGTGGTACTTCTCAACAAAGAAAACAATCATGTTTAATAAGACAGAGAAAAAAGAATGTGGCATGGTTATATTAATATGAAAGTTGGCTCCACAAAGAGGCTTTAATCTAAAGATCATCAGAAACAGAAAAGACCATGAATGTTGAATATGGGATGAAGAAGGAGGTTTGAAACATAAACTTAGAATGAACAGGCATCACTGAGGATAAGGCTTTCCAAGTTCTCACTCCAAAGCCAATACTGAGGCCACTCAATGCTTTCCCAAGCAGATGAATATTTTACCCTGAAACCAGGAACACTACAACAGAATGTAGTCATGCATGTAGTTGCTTCATGAACAGAGTGAAAGATATCCTGGCAAATAATGGTGGCAAATAATGATGTTGAGCTTTGCATTCCTCTGGAAACAAACCATCAATTAGGTCCACACAGGAACATAGCTTTTAATACACCCCAGATGATCTCAGTAGTAACACTCTTTTATAATAAACATTTCCGTTCTTTATGGCACCTGAACTGGAGGCACTGACAATGGTAAACATTGTGTACAGTGAGAGGGAAAGGCAGGTATTGCTGCTTCCAGGTATTTGACAGGGAGAAAGGCCTTGGATCCTGATATCCACTCATAGTATAAGGATAATTCAAGGGGTTAGAGAAGCTTAATTTCCCTCACTCAAGGAGTGAAGTAGATTTCTGCTTGACTGTCCCCTGAAGTCTCATGTGGAAAAGCCATAACCATGAGGGTGTAGATTTGTTGGTGGTGGAACACGTATGAACAGAGGGCCAGTGGGAAGGTCTGTGGTCACTGACACTGTGCCCTTGGGAAGGACTGTTCTTGTAAACTCTTCCCATTTCCTTGCTCCACCACTCCAATCCTGATGTGCTGCCTCAGCACAGACTCACACAGGGCTTTCTACACAGATCCAAACCCCGAAAACTGAGCCAACATTGTGCTCATTGTGTCCTTTTCTTCCAGTGATGAAAGCACTGATGACCACATGAGGTATCTCCCTTTCTATGCAATTCAGAGCAAGAGATGCGGAAGACATTACACAATGAAACATCGACAAACACACTCAGTTGGTGTTAGTGAGATGGGTGATTTTCACCATTGCTGGTCAAGCTCTGTGAGGAATGTTCCTGGGATATTGATGTAGATTGCATTTGTGCATCACATTGGTACCACAACCTGCATGGCTTTCCCTATTTATGAGTGTGGGAGGTCTCTCCATCCTGTATCTTCTTCAACTTCATTTTTCAATTTCCCAGTGAATTCACTGTAGGGCTCTTAAACCACTTTGCTAAACTGTTCATAGATATTTTGTTTTAAAGTTGTAGTGAATGGAATTCCCCCTAATGTCTTTTTAGTAAGTTACTGATTACTACACAGAAAAGCTACTGATTTTTGTGTGTTCACTTTATAATCCTGAATTTTGATCATATGATGCACTTCACTGAAATAATTTCAAGACCAAGAGTTTTATGGTGCAGTTTCTAGAATCTTTTAAGTATAAGAACATATTGTAATTTGACCTCTTCATTTACTATTTATATCCCTTTCATTTCTTCTCTTGCATTTTCTGTGACTGAGATTTGAGCATTTCACTGAAGAAGAGTGAGAGAATCAAGACCCTTATTTTACTCCATATTTGAAAAGCAAAACTCTGGTTTTCCTCACTTACTATGATTACAATAACATTTTCATCATTCATATTCTTTGTGTTTGTTTTATTTTGCTTTACTGTGTCAATACGAATTTGATTCAGAATCCCATCTTTGTTTTGTTGTTATATCTTTGATGTCATTATGAACGGGGTTTTCAGTAAACTACAACAGAGTCAAGCACACATAGAGTAAAAACGTATTGGCTCACAGTCACTCAAATATTTCTCTCACTCATCCTGCACCACCTGCTGCTGTCAGGACCATGGTCTCTGGATGGGCAACGCAGCTCTGGGCATGGAGAGCTGGACCTATGCTTCTTGAACTGCCATGTGTACAGCTCCTGTAGCAGCAGTCTCAAGATCAACTTCAGATACATGAAGTTGAGAAGGTTCTTCTGTGCACTCTTCCGTTTCATCCTGGAGGTAGCAGGCTTTTCAGAACTCAGCCAGTGGGGACAACTGTATATTGATAGGCTGCACATTAAACCAAGGGATATTCATCTCCTTCATAGCCTCTCAGAATCCTCTTCAAGGAGAAATTGACATGCACATTCCCAACCAAGTGATCTCCCAAGATATTGCAGACATTCATCTCTTCAACCTCTCAGGACCTTTGTTATACTTCAATAAACTTCCTCATGAATCCCATTACATTGCTCTTGTCTCTCTGTATCATTCACAAAAGAGTGTGAGAGAGATTCTTCTATGACAATGTCTTTAGGAAACTAAATGCCATTTGAGACTGTCCATTTTTTCCCCATAAAGGAAACTTTCGGTTCTCATTTCAATCAGTACATTCTCTATGTTTTTGTTTTATTTTTTCCCTCAGCTCTTCTATATCATATGATTCTGTCATTAGTCTCTTATCATGTGCTAGAATTCCTTGACATTATCGTTGTGCTTTGCTGCTGCCCAGCCGAGGGAGGGGTGAATGGATCAGTGCCGAGAAAGAAGAGGTGGAAGTGCACTTGTTAAAATGAAAGCTGTCACATTATCAAACTAGAGGGTTTGCTAAGGGCTCATTCACTTTTGGTGGAGATCGCCCAGGGTTTTATTTGTACAGAACTTTTTTTAAAATCTCCCAGTTATTGCATTACATAGAGGTTTGTCACTGCAACAACGTCACATTAGTCATGTAAGCAAACAAATGTTTAACTTTACGTTTTCAGAAGCACATCATATAGATGGGAGTCAGCTTCAGACTGGCATCATAGGTCCAAAATCAAACAGGCAACTGTATTTTTAATGAAATGTGAGCACACTATTAAAGTTTTACTTGATAATTTCAGGGGTGATTATCTATGTGTCCTTGTCTTTACAGACATGCTAACTCCCCTATCCTGGCCCTGGTCTTTACTGGGGAATTTACTAGTGCGTTCTATGCCAGAAATAATTTTGACATACGACTCTCTCATTCTCTGTGTCTGTCAGGTCCCAGATATTAGACATGAAACAACTCTCACAGTTACTTAGGGCATCCTGGACTTGAGGGTCAGTGAGATTATTATTTACATTTAGTGTTACAATCACCGTGTCCTTGTTTTCTACAAGGTGTCCCTTTCCCAGTTAGGAAGAGCTGAATTAAAGATTGCTTTTAATTTTACCAATAAGCAACACAGACACCATGACCAAAAAGACTCTCAGCAACTGTGCAGCAGAAAGAAGCAGAGAGGTAACTATCCCCTTGGCATGCCAGCAACCGGAAGTCTTGTCAAGCAGTTTACCTGCACCGCGATGGTGGTATAGTCACCAACAGTGCTTCATGTTTTACAGAATTATTGATGCTTCAATCCCATGTTTGTTCTGCTTCAACCATCATCTGTCATCTTTTGCTTTGGTTTCTTTCAGTTTGTTGGCGATTTCGTTATTTTGTCTGTTGTATTCAATTCATTAAAAATTTTATTCCCATCATTCTCATTTGAGGACATTTTTTCTTCCTAGCTCACTTTTTTTGGCCAAGTCGCTAATTGTCTTGTTACTCTTGCTGATGTTTCCCTTAATATCAGTACCTTTCCTCCCTACAGCCTTGACTGAATTCATTTCTTGTGTGTATCTTTTGTGGCAATTCTTCTTTTAAGGAGTATGGTTTTGAAATCTTCACCCAATAATACATTTATTTCAGTATCTGTGAGTTGAGTCCTTGAGAATATTATAATCTGTCATGGGCATCATTTCTGCCTAGCTTTTTCATGTTGTTGTGTTTCTGTGATATGATTCAGGTCCCTTGGTTTAAGTACATCTTTTGGTTTATGTGAGGCTTTTATAAACATAGCCACATACTCTTAAGGTTTCACTGCCCAAAATCACTCAGATAATCTTTCATCTTTAAGATATTTGGAGATCTCCAGCAACTTTATGTAGTCTATAGCACACTGGTTCCATGACATATTTCCAAAATAGGGGCTCAATAAATTTCTTAATGAGATTATGGACATCATCGGTTACCATGCTGTTTACATGGGAGCACAAAATATTCCCATCTAAAAACATTAAGTTCCATTAAATGCTATGAAATGTAAAGACTGGAAGACAGCATTTGCAGCCACAAAATTAGATCCAGCATTAGAGTGAAGGAAGGTTTCTCAGTCTCCACAGTTAGAAATCAGATAAGGAGACTTCAGAGGAAGATGTGGTCCCACACATAGGGGCAACATCTACCACATATTTTCTTCTTTATGGATAATAAATATGTGAATTCTAAAAGTGTAAAGGTTATATGTGTATTTGGATATATGTAGGTATGTGTGGTATATCTCTGTGTGAGTGTATTTGTAAGCATGTATATATGCATATATGTATGTCTTTTATATCTATATGTGCTTGTTTATGTGGGTATGTATGTGTGTATATGCGTGTAAGTATATGTGCATTTATGGGAGTGAGAAAAAGACAGAAGAGAGAGAAGTGGAATGAGGGGAAGAAAAAATAGCAGGAAAGAGAATTGGAGATTAGTGGATATGGCCAAAATATGATAGAATTGAAAGACCGGGCTTTTATAAAACTTATGTAAAATGAATATATACCAATAACGGGTTTTAAGGGGCAGCGAAATTGCTCAAAGAGCAAGGAAAATTGGCACAAAGCATGAAGTCAGACCAGAGATTGATCCACAGAACTCACATGGCAACAAGAGAGAATCAAGTCCAAATTGTCCTCAGACATCCACAAACATGGGACATGGACACCTACAGACACACACACACAGACACACATACACACAGACACACACACACAGGAGAGAGAGAGAGAGAGACCTATGCATTCTCACATACACACACACAACAATAATAACCTAAAATGTAATGAAAATGAAAAGAATTTATGAAAAAGAAGTGAAAGGCAGAAAAATGTACATCAGTAAGGAAGTATTAAATCCCACTATATTCTAGAAACAGCAAGAAACATATTCTTTCCTAGAGCTTCCAACTGAAATGCAATCTGCCAACAATGACACTTCAGCCCAGAGGGTCTAATGTTGGATACCAGATTCATAGAAATAAAGAAAGATATTCCTCTCATATTCAAGCAACAGAGTTTGTGGTAAATTGCTGCATGAGGAATAGACAGCTAATACTGAGTTCTCTATATTTTCATTCTAATGTTTTTCATACCAAAGACATAGGAAACATTGAACCCAATATTTTTTTTAGCTGAGCTCTCCAAAATTTTTCATCACACTTTCAGAAACACTGTCTCTCACACAGAAGGGGAAGTGTGCAGGTCAAACACTGTGTGGTGCAGGCAGCTGGTGAGACTCTCAGAGGAGGTTTCTGTTCGAGGCTGAAGCACTGTGGGAGGATAACTGTGCCGCTGCAGACAGTAGTAAGTTGCCAGGTCCTCATCCTGGAAACTGCTGATGGTGAGACTGAAATCTGTCCCAGATCCACTGCCTACAAAGCGATCAGGGACCCCAGTGACCCGAGTGGATGCCCAGTATATCAGCCATTTAGGAGCCTGGCCTGGTTTCTGCTGGAGCCAGGACAAGTAATTCCGATTGGAGCTTCCTACAAGACTCTGGCTGGACTTGCAGTTGATGGAGACTGTCTCTCCTCTGGACACAGACAGCGAGGATGGAGATTGGGTCATCACAATGTCCCCACAGGCACCTGCAATCAGGAAGAGACAAGGAACATGCATATACACAGACAAAGACAGATTATAATGACAGTTGAAATTTGTTATTTAAGGGTCCTTGTAATATTAGATTGTCCGAGTATTGTTATGCAAGAAATTTTATACCCAAGCAAACACTGTAAATTTCTATATACAAAAATGTGACTCTGTAAAGATTATAATAATTTTAAATTTCTCACCAGACACCCAGAGCAGCAAGGACATGAAGACCTGTGTCTGTGACTCCATATTGCCACCCCTGCCTCTCTGAGTCACCTCAGTTCTCACATAAAAGGCCTGGATATAAATTCTGAGCAAATGGGCTGGGCAGAGGAGACCATGCAAAGCAGTCAGCAAAATAAAAAAAAAAAATGCCTGGGAAGGGTGTCAGTGAGCAGCTGGTGTCAATCAACAGCCAAACATACCAGCACAGAGATCATGAGCAATCACTGAAAGAGATCCGGTTACAGCTCTCCAACAGAGATCTAATAGATGCTCTGACAGAATCTCCGGTTTTAAAATCCAGAACATTTTTTAAGCTGAATTGTTGGCAGATTTTTTTAATCTAGGAAAGAATATGTTTCTTTTTCAGTGGATTTAAAACTGATGTAACTTCTTTTGCAGAGCTATCACAAACTGACTGTTTTTTAAGTCAAATTATGTACAAAAAATCACCAACTCCACAACAACAAAGAAACATAGACTAAGAAACCATGCAATAAGAGAAACAAATGTTGAAGACAGGAAAAGAAGAAAGGCAAAAAAAGATAGAATTGTGGCAAAATTTGTTGCTTATCACCCATTTCCAAAGCCACCCAGGTACTAAGGGCAATGAACAGTGCTTCAGACATTTGAACTCCAGTTCCAGGTTAAATAGGGGACAGAGATATAAAAGAAGCCCAGAATTCATTCTGGAATTCCTGGGGATCATTAATTTAGCCTGGGATTAGACCAGCTTTATTCTCAAAATAAAGGTAAACCCAGAAGAAACAAACTAGTATGCTTCCCACAACTTTGATGAACTGAAAGAGGGTTCTCTATCTGCAGAAAATGGAGGACAATAAAATAAACAGAATTTCTTCATAAAATAGTTCTGTAAACCTACACTGCCAAGAGTTGCTATTCCAGAAATACATATTATACTGTAATCTAGAGACTAGCAATATTAAATGGGTTAAGATGGTCTTGCTGACATAGTGAACATGTAAAAACTTTCCAGCAGGGGGCATAGCCATCCTAAATCAAGTAATAGCTTTACTATGACCAACAATTCACAAAATTAGGGATTGTTGTCATGCAAGGGAAAAATGTTTGAGTGTTATTGAAAATAAATAGCAATAAAAGAAATCACAGAGCCTTCCAAGATTCAGATTAGTGAATTGTGAAAATATTCATAAGATATAAATCATAAACCCAGTATCATGTGTAAAGCAGAAAAAAAAAAATAAATGAATAAAATATCACTGAAAAGAAGTGGAGGTTCACACTTGTAATCACAGAATGTGGAGGATAGAAAAAGAACGATCATGAATTTGAGGCCACCCTAGAGGTACGTAGCAGTTTTAGGCCAGTCTAATCTATGCAAAGAGAAACTCTCTCAAAAAGTGTTTCATTAATAAAAGAGTTTCAAGGCAGCTGCTCGAAATTTCAAGCCAAAGTAAATTATTTACCTGATGATAATATTTTATCATTGAACCAAGAATATTACTTAAAATCAAATATGTGTTTAACCAATGTGCGTTTCCCTTTTATTTTCCATTACATGTATAATTTAATATGACAACTTCTCAGGTATAGAGCATTAAATAATTTCTGATAAGCATATTCAAATCTCATCTATAAATTGACGATACATCATGACAAGAGAGAGACAAACATTGTGTGGAATGTGAAAGTTACCAATCTCAAGGTCAAGAATATCCATCTATCAAGGTGTCATGAGCTCTTGATCTCTGCAAAACTTTCAACTTTGATTTGTGACAGCTGCAGGGACTTCCCAATATCCATTACAAGAAATAGTAGGCATAGGAAGGTTTTCAATAATTCTCATAAAGTAATATATTATTCTTTCTTAAAATCAGCAGGTGGGTCCTGAGGATGTGGGAGTTTATTACTGCATTCAAGTTATAGGAATTTTTTATACAGCGTGACAGTCATGAACAAAATCTGTCTGCTTAAGGATTCGCAGAGTGCACACATGCTATGTTAATCAGGAGGGTCTGAATCTGTATTAAAGGATGAGGTTGGAAAACTCGAAGCAGCTAGTCACAGCTGAGGAGCCGAGGTTTCTTTGACACTGGTACCAGTAGACACTTAAGAACAAACCCATTACTGACCCCATAAACTTTAACAGCTGTGAATGTCATGGTAGTAGAACAGTTAAAGACAGTGCTTCTTAGGTTATGGTCCTTTTCTCTTTCAGTAAAGATCCTCATCAAAAGTACCTTAGATCCTATCACATATTCGCATTCAACCAAGCAGAGCATGGATGAGATTCCAAAAACAGGATTCTACCCTAATCAAATATCCTACAATGTACTGAGAAAAATGGCCATTTGACAGAGGCCTTACAGTCACGAGGAAAGGCTGACCAAACTAAGAAAGCTGACTGGGGGTGTTAAAAGAGATGCTAGAGAGGGATATGAAAGATACATTCTCCAGTCAAACAAAAGTCACATTCAGTGCTGCTTCATAGAAGAACCTATGAGGTTAGGAGTTTTCACTCTGCATCTCTGACTCACCTTCCCCAAATTAGGCTGTGCAATAGACCACAGCACACACACCCAGCTTTATGTCAGTGGCTCAGCTTCTGTACACTCCTGGACTTGTGCAAACCTAACCTCATGGATTCCATCAGTTCAATTCAGTATGTCTCCTCTCCTACCTACCATCCAAGGAAGAGTCTGTCTTGCTACCTTGTGATTCTCTGTAACAGCCTGTGTTTCTAATCTGGGGAGTGGCTTTTGATTTGTGACATCATTTTTCTTATGGGTTTCAAAAGAGCTGATGAGTTTACAGTTTTTTCAAACACTTCCTTTGTGTTAAGGTGAAGTGTCTCCTCTAGGCAACTTTCATGCAGAAATAAAGCTTTTAATAATGAACTCCATTAACTTTACTCAATTGGTGTGTAACAGCTCATTCCTTTCTCACCCCTGGGGTAGGTATGTAGTTGAGTGCTGTGTTGCTATGTAGCTGTGTGATTATGGGGTTTGTTTTTGCTTTTGTTTTGTTTTGTTTTGTTTTGTTTTGTTTTGCCTTTTTTAGAAAAGGAGAGGGCATGAAACCTTCATGACTGCTGGTCACTCAGAATGAGCATGAGAAGATGTCTGAATATCATGAGGAATTCAGCCTTTTCAAACACAATTTCATTCTGCTCTCATTGTTAGTTTAATTTTCATCTCCAAAAGAACAATGGGCTGAGTGTTTTTCTTTTATAAATATGGAAACAATTCTCTGTCCTCTTTGTTACTCACAGATCATAAGAGGGACTTCCCCCTACCTACCTAAATATATGACTTCTAGTGGATACATATTCTATTCTATAAAAATAACCTCAATTTGCTTCTCGAACTATTCATGTGTTTCTTCTTATAATGAACATTTTCAAAAAGCATATTAGACTACTAGTGATGTCTACCAAGACAGAACCTGCACTCTCAGCTTTTCATTCTTGTCTTTAACTAAGCCAGTTAATATCCGCAAAAAATAGATACCAGATTCTTCCTTCTCATTTCTGATGGTGCCTTTTGCTTTGTTTCACAAGCTCAACTAATGATACAACTCAGATCACTAAGTAGACTAAGAGCTGTGTCTGTGCTGGTGATACAGAAAAGACAGGGTTGGGACCTAGGAGGTTTGCTTGCCTGTTGACAATAAAGTCTCAGTGTCCTACAAACCAGGCACTGTCTGCCAAACACTCTCAGATCATGCAAGCACAAAGTAGAGCAGTGATGCAGCCCTTTCTCACATGTCAGCTTTTCTAGATAGTTTATGGCATGGCATGTCACTGTGTTGTGGGGCACTGAAATTTCTACATGTATGCAAAATACAGATTTCAATTCTGGTGTCATCTCAACACACATTTCAGTGGAGTTATGATAAAGGTTAGAAGTTGTTCTCCAAAAGGCTCATGTTTGAAAAGTTTTGTGCCCAGCATGTAGATCCAGTTATGGCCAGGTAATTGATTTTTGTGAAGTTTTGAGCCCAATCCATCAATTTAATCTTGTTTCTGGCATGTGATAAAGATAGAACCTTGGGGCTGGTGTGAGGTCACAAGAGTCAAGCTTTAAAAAGTAGGACTTGTCTCAAGCCCCCTTCTCATCTCTCACTCCTGCCCAGCTGCCATTATGTGAGCAGCCTTCCTCTGCCATGGACTTGCTCCTTGATATTCAACCTCATATTTGACACGTCAACAATCAATAACCCCAAAGGACCATGGAATGAAAATGTGACTACCTTCCTTAGTTTAAGTTGTTTTCCTAAGATCCTTTGTCACAGTGAAGAAACAGTTACCATACTTGGCACAGTCCACACAAGACAATACTTTTCCTAGGCACATCGGAAAAACGTGTTCCGAATGTTGACAGAGGCACAAGAAGCAAGCTAGTGAGTGCCTATTCACATGCAGATCAGAATAAGATGGAGTTCTCAAACAACTGTTTGTAACCTATATAACTCCTGTTTCTGCTCTATCTCTGTGTTTCAAAATAGAATTTCAAGCCTAGGTATTGTAGCAAACAATTTGATCCCAGCACTAAGGAGGAAGAAGGAGGTGGATTTCATGAGATCAAGGCCAGGCTTTTCTATCAGGAGGAAGTCCAGGCAGTCCATGGCAGAATAGTAAGACCCTGTTTCAAAAATATCAACAAGAACCCAAAAGGTACCCAAGTAATTTTTAAATAGAATATGTTTGAAATTGGTTACCATATTGTTTACATGGAAGTGCATAATGTTTCCCTCAACAAATATCAAACACTCTTGATTATTGTAAGACACAGAGACAAGAAGATGGGTTATCATGTTACAAAATCATATTCACCATAGCATGGTGTAGAGTAGTGTAGAGTGCAGCATCTCAATCTCCACATTTGGAGATCAGATGAGAAGATCATGGAGGGAAATGTGGACATGAACTGGAGATATAGAATCAGACATGCTGCCTAGGAAATCAAAGAGCATATTTTCCTGAATTATGAATCTTGGATATTTACAGATACATAAAACCATGTTTGTTGGGTTATGGGTTAGGGTTAGGGTTAGGGTTAGGGTTAGGGTTAGGGTTAGGGTTAGGGCTAGGGTTAGCGATTCAGGAACCCCAGTATTCAGAGTAGATGCCAAATACATCAGGCATTTTGGAGCCTGCCCTGCTTTCTGTTGGATCCCTGCTACAGAGCTATATACATTCTGACTGGACTTGCAGCTTAAAGTGACCCTGTTTCCTACTGATGAGCGCAGGGATCTGGGAGACTGAGCCATCACAATGTCCCCATGGGAACCAGAAATCAGAAATAATTGATATAAATATATTTACACAAAACTCCATGATGCAAACATTGAAAGATAAAATGTTTTTTTCTAATGGGATTATGTCTGCATAATAATCATTTGCTACAGGAAATACATACTAATATTCTGTGTATCCAGTAACTGTATGTTTCTCTACAAATGAATTAATCTGAAGATGTTGTTACATTTTAAAATTTCTCACCAGACACCCAGAGCAGAGGAATATGAAAAACTAGGTCTGTGACTCCATCTTGATACCGCTACCTGCCTGGTGCATTTCAGTTCTCACTTCAAAGGCTTGGTTTATATAAAATAAGGGCAATTGGGCTGGCCTATAGGCACCTATGCAAAGCAGCCAGCAATTAAAGAAGGAAAGTTGCCTTGGCAGAGGTGTGTGAGAGAATCTGGGTTAAATCAAGAGCCAAAAATACCATCAAAGTGTGTAAACAATCACAGTGAAGGACAAGAACAAACATAAAAGATCAAAGACACACTTTAGAACTGTCTAACCACAAATGTCCAGATGCTCTTAAGGACAGGATCAGTTCAAAATGAAAGATATTTACGAGAGATGATTTTACAGAAATAATAGTAGATCACCACTGAGTCACAGACCAAAGGTAATAATGATTATGCTGGGCAATAACAAAAGAGGGAAAGAAAGAAGAAAGAAAGAAAGAAAGAAAGAAGAAGAAAGAAAAGAAAGAAAGAAAGAAGAAAAGAAAGAAAGAAAGAAAGAAAGAAAGAAAGAAAGAAAGAAAGAAAGAAAGAAAGTAAAGAAAGGGAAAGAGAAAGAAAGGAAGAGAGAGAGAAAGAAAGGAGGAAGGAAGAAAGGAAAGGAAGAAAGAGAAAAGGAAAAAAAGAGGAGGGGAAGAAAGGAAGGAAGAAAGGAGGGAGGGAATAAGGAAAAGGAAAAAGTAAAGAAAGAAGAAATGGAAAAGATTAGAAAAGAAATGGAAATTGAAGGGAGGAAATGAAAGAATGAGAATGAAGAAGAGGACAGAGAAGAATGAAAGAATAATGAAAGTATAGAAGAGGAGAAGAAAATTTTGGAAGAGGGAAGGGAAATGTGGGAGAGAGGAGAGAAGGAGTGTAGGAGGGTAAACAAGTAGAAAAAATTTTGAATCCTTCCTTTTGTATTGGAGCTACAGAGAATACTCAGTGGCAAAGAGCACTTGTTGCTCTTGCACAGGACCCGGATTTGACTACAAGCACTCACCATGATGGCTCCTAGACATCCATAACCCCATTTCTAGCTACACACATGAGACACATACATACATACATGCAGTTCAAGATGTGAATCCTTAGTTCTACTCTGCAGCCATGTCTGCTTGCCTACTGCCTCCATTTCTGCTACCATGTCCTCTAATCATCTGAAAGTTCATGGAGTTTTGTCACAATAGAAAAGTAACTAATGTAAGGGGACAATTCAACAAGAATATGTTATAATTGTGAAGAGATACACACCAAACACGGAAAAACTGTATGTGGTCTGAAAGACTGTCATTCTTTGCTTTATCGTGGATTCCAAAGCCAAACAGTTGATCAATTTGTTTATAAAGATTACATACATAGTATCATTAACCATATTTTTACATCTGGATTTATCCTTCATAAACAAACAACAACAAATGCAAATGAAGAAGACCTAACAATCATTGATCATTGGTACCGATAAACATCAGGGGAATCAATTCCGCAAAAAAATGACACAAACTAACACAATGGATTTGGAACAAAATCCATCCTTCTGCTGCTTGCATGAAACACACCTCAACCTCAAAGATAAACATTACCACAGAGTAAAGAGTACAAAAATGATTTTACAAGCATATGGACCAAAGAAGGTGCTGGGGGAGGCCATTCTAATATCTACCAAAAAAGACTTGAAACCCTAAATTAATCAAAAGATATGGGGAAGGACACTTCATTACTCTCACCAAAGAAAAAACCAAAAAAGTGACATTTCAATTCTTAACATCTATATCCCCAACAGTACCATTCCCAATTTTGTAAAAACACATTACTGAAGCTGAGAAGGAGTTGACACTAGGTAGTATTACCAGGATATTTAGAATTCTTATTATGTCATAAAGTGAAATCAAAATAAGCAATCTCATGACAAGTATAGAAAGATTTTTATAAATTTTTTATAATATATGCAAACGTCTTGTTAGTCAAAATTTTCTGCAAGTCAGAATTCTATTAACTGCATTTCTAATCAGATGAGTGTGTTATAAAACTGTAGTGCTGGTTAGTTCTTGACAAATTATGATCATGATAGTAAGTTTTACATGTTTTCCAGGATAATTTCTCAATTAAGAGATCGTACATTAGATTTGAGAGACAGAATAAGACAATGCACCATCCAGCAGTAACTGTAGACAAACACAAGGACAGACATAAAGGACAATAGAATCACCACCATTGTACTGCAGACAGAGATGTGGGCATCAGCACCCTAGCCCTGGGCTACAAGGACAAGTATCAGGGAGAGCACATGGTTAATCAATCCAGATGTTCATTGGGAGATGAGCTCTAACTTCTAGCCAAGCAGAATATCCCTCACTTACAGTGCCAACCTTACTGATCTCCTGAAAGGGCTTTACATAAGCCAGTTAGGTCTTCCTTGTCATGTCTAAGGTGCTCCTTGCTTTGTTTCATGAACTCATCTAATAATACGACTCAGACCACTAAGTATAGTAAGAGTTGTGTCTGTTGTGGTGATGCAGAAAAAGACAGAGTTAGGAGTCAGGAGTTTTACCCTCCTGCTTACACTACAGTCTCAGTGGCATACAAAGCCAGGCAGTGTCTGACAAACACTCTCAGATGATGCAGGCACCAGGAACATCAGGTGATGCAGCCCATTCTCACACTCCTGCCTCTCTAGGTGATGTATGACTTGACATGTCATTATGGAAGGGCAGTTAAAACCTTACTACACAGCTCTACATGCCTAATGATAAATACAGATTAAAATTCTGGTGTTCACCAAACAACACACAAATACTTTGGTGTTTATGATTTATGCTGATATTTGGGAATTGTGCCCAAAGGGCTCATGTGTTAAAAGCTCTGTCCACAGCGTGTACACCCAGCTAAAACCAGGTAACTAATTTGTGAAGTGCGTTCAGCCAAACCGTCAATTTAATGTGTTACTAGCACTGGATAGAAAGAGAACCTGAGGGCTGCTGTGAGGTCCCAGGAGAAATGCCTTAAAAAGTATAACTTGTCTCAAGTCCGTTCTCATCTCTCTCTCCTGCCCAGCTGCCATGAAGTGAGCAGCCCTCTCCCTGCCATGGACTTGCTCCATGATATTCAACCTCACATTTGACACACATCAGTGAACCCAAAGAATTTTGGAGGACTGAAATTGTGACAACTGTCCTGCCTTTAAGTTGTTATGCTAAAACCTCTGTCACAGTGAAGAACAATTACCCACACTTAGCACAGTCCACACTAGTCAATAATTTTCTGAGATGCACCTGACACATGTGCTCCTAATGATGACACAGGCACAGGAAGCAAGCTAGGGAGAGCCTATTCACATGCAGACAGGTGGTACAAGACATATGCAGATCCCAAACAACTGATTGTAACCTGTATGACTCTTGTTCCTGCTCTTTCTCTGCATTCCAAAGACAAGCTCAAGACTATGTATGGTAGCAAAACAACTTTGACCACAGCACTAAGGAGGAAGAAGCAGGTGGATTTCATGAAATCAAGGCCAGCCAGCTGTGAGCATAATAGTAAGACCCTGTTTCAAAATAAACAACAAGAGAACCCAATAGGTACCCAAGTAATTTTTTAACTAATACATGTTTGAAATTAATAGTTGCCATATTGAAGTGAAACAAAATATTTCCCCAACAAATTTCAAACATTCTTCACTATTGCAAGACACAGAGACAAGGAGATGGATTATCTTGATACAAAATCCTGTTCACTGTAGTGTGTGGTTAGTGTGGAGTGCAGCATCTCAGTCTCTCCACATTTGGAGAACAGATGAGAAGACTGCAGAGGGAAATGTGGACCATGAACTGGAGGCATACATGACAGACATGTTGCCTAGGAATTCAAAGAGCATATTTTCTCTGGATTGGTGAATCCCAGATGTTTACAGATACATAAAAATTTGCTTCTGTGGGTGGGGGGAAGTAGAGAGAAGGAGAGAGAATGTGTGTGGGCCACAAGCATATGTAACAAAAAATAGAAGGAACACCAGGGAAGGAAGGAGGATAGTTGACAGGAATAAGGGAGAAGCACATGAAGGAGAAAAGGGATGAACATGAATTTTGTCATAATATAAAACTTTTGCTTTAGGAAATACATTATATATGTCAGTCGTAGAGTTTACAAAAAAAGAGGAAATAAGAGAAATTACCAGTAACCCAAGAGAGAGGGATAATTCTAAGACAAGGAGAAAGGGAGAAGACCAGTTCTTTTCCAGATCCTCCAGTGAGAATATAGCCTACTATCTTCATTTCAGTCCATGGAGGAGGTCCTGTGCTTTCCAGAACTATAAGGTGGTGACCTCATCATGTTCAGTCACAGAATTTCTGTTAAACTTTTACATAAAAAATATTTAAGGAATAAATGATTTAATTCCTTTTGAGCCAGGATCCTTCCATTCTGAAGAATCAAAAGTGCATCTGTTCATTGATTGATGCTGCTGAGTCCTTGCACCAAACTGATAGAGGCATAGATGCTCTCAGGCAGATGGGGAAGTGTACAGGTCCAGGGCAGTGTTTGGTGCAGGCAGCTGGTGAGACTCTAGAGGAGGAGGTTTCTGTTCGAGGCTGAAGCACTGTGGGAGGGTAGCTACTATACTGTTGACAGAAATACTCTGCCATGTCTTCAGCCTGGACACTGCTGATGGTGAGAGTGAAATCCGTCCCAGATCACACTGCCTGTGAAGCAATCAGGAACACCACTGTGCCCGAGTGGATGCACTGTAGATCAGCAGTTTAGGAGCCCTTCCCTGGATGCTGCTGGTACCATGCTACATAGTTACCCACATTTCTGACTGGACTTGCAGTTTTATGGAGACAGTGTCTCCAAGTGATGCAGGTAGGGATCTGGGAGACTGGGTCATCACAATGTCCCCATGGGAACAATCCTGAAAATTAGACACATAAACATGGATTATAAAATGTATATCACATAAAAACTTCACCATGCAAACATGAAAAATTTAAAAGGTTTTTCCAATGGCATTGTGTCTGCATAGTATGGAATGGCTACAGGAAATAGCTATTATATCCCTTGTATCCAGTTAACCATTTGTTTCTCTAGAAATGAGTTAATCTGAAGATAGTTTTAACACTTTTAAATATTCTCTCCACACAGACACCCACAGCAGCAGCAATATGAAGATCTGGGTCTGTGAACTCCATGATTGCCCCACCTGATGCTCCTGCCTGTCTTGTGCATTTCACTGCTATTTCACTCTGGCTCGGTTTATAAAATAAGGGCAGCTGGGCTGGCCTGTAGGCACCTATGCAAAGCAGTCAGCACATAAAGAAGGAAATTGCTTAGGCACTGGGGTGTGAGAGTATCCGTTTTAAATCAAGAACCAAAAAAACCTGCAAAGTGTGTAAGCAATCTCAGGGCAAGATGAGAACATAGAAGTTCAAGGACAAACTAGGAGCTCTCTAACCACAAATGTCCAGATGCTCTCAGGACACAATCAATACAAAATCAAAGACATTTATAGCCAAGGAAGATTTCAGAAATAATAGTAGAACTACCATTGATGGAGAATCCAAGGGAAACAGTGAACATAAGTGAAAGAATGGAAAGAAAAAATTAAAGAAGGCAAGTAAGAAAGAAGAAAGAAAAAAGAAAAAGAAAGAAAGAAAGAAAGAAAAGAGAAAGAAAGAAAGAAAGAAAGAAAGAAAGAGAAAAGAGAAAGAAAGAAAGAAAGAAAGAAAGAAAGGATAAAGAGTAAGAGAGAAGAAAAAAGAAAGAAAGGCTAGAAAGAGAGAAAGAAAGAGTAAAATGAAAGAATAAAAGAAAGCACAGCAGAAGAATACAGGAAAGATTGGATTGAGGATGGAAGGGAAAAGCCTGAGAAGAGAGAGGGAATGTAGGAGGTAAAGAAGGAGAAAAATTGAATGTTTCCTTTTGTATTGGACCTACTGAGAATACTCAGAGGCAAAGAGCCCTTGCTGTTCTTGCACACGACGCAGATTTGATTTAAAAGCACTCACATTATGGCTCCGAGGAATCCATAACCCCATTTCAAGGGACACACATGGTACACATACATGCATACATACAGTTCAAGGTGTGAATCCTGAGTTCTTCTCTGCAGACATGTCTGCTGCCTGCTGTTTCCATTTTTGCTACTATGTCCTCTAATCATCTGAAAGTTCATGGTGTTTTGTCACAATAGAAAACTAATTAATGTAAGGGCTCAATTCAACAAGACTGTGTTTATAATTGTGAAGAGATACACACCAAACATGGAAAATAGTATGTGATCTACAAGACTGTTGTTCTTTGCTTTATCATGGATTCCAAAGCCAAACAGTTGGTCAATTTGTTTCATAAAGAATGCATGATATGGTATCATTAACCATATTTTTATATTTAGATTTCACCTAAATAAATAATTAAATTTCCTGACAAAAATTATATATGAAGCCAGGAAGGTAAATTCTATCAGCTCAAACCCATACCATATTCATTCATTATTGTGAGAGGGAGTTAATGGGGTCTCCATGTCTAGAAAGCAGATGGAAGTCAGAAGGATGCGGAGCAATGAAAAACAACAGACAGACAGCATATATGTGACAGAGAAATAAATATGGTATGTTTCTGTCAGATTTATAAATCTTAGACTTTTAACCTTAATTAATTTTCTCCTCTCTACTCTCTCTCTCTCTGTAAAATGGAAACAAAGGAGGTGGGGAACATTTTGTGTAGAGAGTGAACAAGGAACATAAAGAGGACAGCACAGACATGTCTTAACTAGATTTGCCATTGCTGTCATGACACGTGAGGACCAAAGCAGCATCCACTGAGGACAGGTTTTATTCTGATTTCACTTCCAGGCAGCAGTCCATCAGTGAGAGAAGTCAGGCAGGATATCAAACAAGGGCAGAATCCAGAGGCAGGAACTGATGCAGGAGACAGTACTACTAATAGGCTTGCCCTCATGACTTCTATGTCCTGCTTTCTCATAGAGCTAAGAGCCATTGGCCTAGGGGATGGGCCCCACCCACAATGAATTCAATACACAAAATAACAAAGTCCTACAGGCTTGCCTTCCCCACATTCTTTCTTATTAAATTCATTTTTTTCTCTCCCATACCACAATCCCAAAACTCATATCTTCCCCTCGCTCAACTCCAACCAGCTCCATGCCCCCATTTCCCATCTCTCTCCATATCCACCCAACCTTGCCCTTAATCCCATGTTTCCCATAAAAAGAGAGCAGGCCTCCCAGGGGGTACCGCTCAAACAGGACATATAAAGGTGGAACAAGGCTAGACTTGAGCCTCTACATCAAGGCTGGAAGAGAGAATGCATCAGGAAGAAAGGACACCAAGGGCAGTTTAAAGGGTCTGAGAAGCGTCCCCCCCACAACACACTCAACTTTTAGAATTCTACATAAAACACAGGCTAGATAAGAATAAGTTATATGTATGGGACTTAGAGACTCCAGGTCTGCTGCTTCAGTCTCTGTTAGCCCCTAAGAGTCCTAAGCAGTTTGACTCTTTGGGGACTTGTTCTCTTGGTGTCATTGAGCTCTTCTGGCCCCTGCAATCCCTCCTCCTGCTTTCTCATCAGGTTTTTCCTGAGCTCTGCCTAGTGATTGGCCCTGGAGCTCTGAATTTGCTCCCCTCAGATGCCAGAGGAAGCCTCACTCTCACTTGAAGTTCCATTGTTTCAAATGAGTACAGTTTGTATCAAGCTGACATAAAATCCAGTCAGGACAGGGATAAATGCATTTGATAGATTAAAAACTTAAAAATTGTTGCTTATACAAAAATCCAACACTATATATAAAAGCATATTGCTAATCAAGATGATTTAAAAAACAAAATGGAAGCAAAGGGAGCACAGGTTAGAATATTAGGAAACTCTGTTGAGTTGGAGAGAGACAAAGGATATACTCTATTCTAGATCATACACGTTTGGAATACAGGCTACCAAAACAACTTCACTTCAGTCCATGGAATTCAGTCTTTGACTTCTTACATCCAGAACTATAAAACGATTAAAATTTCATAAGTGTAAACAAAAGGTATTTTGTATTAAGTTATTAAAGAAGTAGAAAACTCATATAAAGGCTTTTGTTAAAATATTCTATAAAGACATTTCACAAAATAGCATGTAAGAGACACTACACACACATATTAATTACTGTTGTTGCTCTCTGTGACAATCACATCAATGAGCCAGGCTTTGGGCTTTTGGTTAAAAATGGAGAATTACACAGGTTATGGCTGTGTGTAGGCAGCTGGTGAGGATCTCAGAGGAGGTTTTATCAGGAGGCTGCAGCTCTGTGGCTGAGAGCAGCCTGCCACCAGGTGGACGACATCCACTTTGCCTCATCTCTGGGGCATGGCTTTTTATTCTTTCTCTTCTCCACTCTCCACTTCCCTTCCAAGCAGATGGCCTACCCTGAGGGATTCCTTTTAGACCCTAATAAATTGTCCTCTAGCTTCTGTCTCATTGCCACTCTTAAATTTCCTTTTATTAAAGTGATTTAAGAATGCCAAGAGGGAATTCAATTTCCCAGGTCACATGATGCTCTTTGGAGCTCAGGAAGACTGCCTGTCACACTTCTTTTCTGCCTGTGAATTCCTTTATTTCAACATCAAATGATGATCATAAATCTTCAAGAAAGCTTTAAGATAACTTTACAGGGCCAACAGAGCTCTAGATATCATATCCTTGGCATCCGAAACAAAAAAGGTAACATCGAATGTAAGTAGTAATAACAGAAAACAAAATGAATCTCTGCCAGAGCTTACAATCAAGAATTGTGAAAATGTATGTGTGAAGTAAATTGTGATATTGTTTGAAAAGTACAGAACAGAAACAAATAAAAAGGAGCACTAAGGTGTGAGAAGGCACATCTGTAATCTAGGAACTGGGGTAAAAGGAACAAAAGGAGCAAAAATGGGGTCAATTCTGGATCAGTCCAACCTGCGTGACACAAGGTCTCATAAGACGCCATTGTGTCTCCTGAATGTGTGAGACAATGTAGGCGTTTTATTTCCTAAGAAAATCATGAAATTTACGTCTGTATTTTATCAGTATGCTTCCCTCTTTTATGGTGAACAACCATAATAAAACTAAACAAGTAAATTGTAATATTCATATATCAGGCATAATTATCAAAATATTTCTTTAAAACACATTCAAGTTTCAACTACAAATTGCTAACATACCACCACATGAGAGGGACATAGTCCATGGAGTGAAGAAATTCCCAATCTCAAGGTCAAGAATAAGGAAGGTGAGTAACTCTGCCCTAGACAGTGTCTAACAATTTGCCGTGTGCTCTAGACCTTTGTAATCTTCATGATTTACTTTATGACAGCTGCAGTGAGCCTAGATTGTGCTTTCATGTCATTTATTAGCTGTTCATTTATATGGGACAGAAGGAGAGCAAGGGGCTGAAAACTAAAAGACTCCTGCAGTAAAACTCTTGTGTTTCCCACAGTGTGTAGGGAGAGCCTGAAGACCCTGGAGATGAAGACAGATGATATATATTTTTTTATATAAAGCAAAATGTAGGCCCTCTCGAAAAAATTGTCAACACTTCAGAGCACTGCCTGCTTTTCCAGAGAATCTGGATTCTTTTCCCAGCTCTCACATAGAGATTCATAAACTGTCTGTGGACATAGTTCCAGGTGACCCAATACTTCCTTCTGGCTTCCATGGGTCCTGCACACACATGGTACACGGACACAAACATTCAGACAAACATTCATATATAAAAGAAAAAGTATATTCTCAAATGTATTTTTAAAAGCAAAACAATTCTAAATTACGGTCTCAAAAATCATTTTCCCACAGTCCATAGTGGATATATGGAATTCCTTATTCTGCCTTTAAAAATGGACCACAAACCTGTGACTGAAAGCTACAGAAATTAACTCACAATGTTAGAATCAGATAGTCTGAACTCGATGAGTTGATTTTCTTAGACACAGCACCACTTTCCATAATCGCCAAAATGTAGGGACATCAGGGAATGTTGATCTTAGATGCAAATCAGCCTGAGACATATTACGAGCTCAACTCAGCCTTGCTGTTCTAGCTCTATAGGATCTCCCTTCAAACTCTGAGTGATCACAGATAATCAATATCCACAGCAAGAGAAGAGAAGAGACATGATAGGATATTTCCATAATCACTCACAAAAAAGAAATTAATGAACAGTTATCTCTTCTTTATCTAGATACACACCTATGATTCCAGCAAAAGACAGCAGAGGCAGGAGGGTTCCCGTGATTTCAAAGCCATCTTGGGCAAATATTAAGTTTCAGGAGAGCCAAAGATGCATACCAAGATACTGCTTTAAAATATCAGAATAAAAATATATTGTTCTCTGTTCATCTGTCTGATGATCTCAAGAAACTATCAGAAATGTTTTGAGTGTGGGGAAGAAGGTCTCTTTGGGTAAAAAGAACACTAAGACACCTGGAAGTGGGTAAGCGCTGTAGGACAAGGCTTTCTCCCACAGTGATGCCTTCCAGTTCTCAGATTAAGGGTTTCTCTACTACCACCCACACTTCTGAACTCACCCACAGTTTCCAAAATATGATTAACAGTAAAAGAAATGATTATTATAAAAGGTTAGAACTCAAAACAGAAATGTTTTGATTAACCTGATTTATATGCATGCAATATATGTAGGTATAAATAGAAGCATATTCATGCATATGAACATACATCCATATGTGCAGATAAATTTGACACACTCTTAACCAATTCATTTTAAAAATTACTTATGAGAAATTTTAATTTCACTACCAAATATACAATTTTCCCCTTTCTTACCTTGCCTTCAATAGTGCTATTGGATCTACATTAAAGAGAGATTATATTCTTCTTTGATTCACTAAGACAAAAAGTAACTTAAGAAGGGAAGGGTTTATTTCAACGTACAGTTCTCAGTTCACCACCCATCACTGAGTAAAGTCAGGATTAGAATTCAAGGCAGGAATCTGGCAACAGGAACTGAAGCAGAAGCCATGGAGGAATGCTGGTACTGGCTTGCTCCCCATGACTTGCTTAGCCTGCTTTCTAATACAACTCAGGACCAACTTCCAAGGCAGATAGTTGTTGGGGACACATATATTAATTATTAATTAAGAAAATGCTGGGCAGCCTTGACTATAGGCCAATTTTATGTAGTCATTTTTCTTAACTGAGGTTCTCTTTCCCAAAATAAGCACCTGTCATTAAGACATGGACTTTATCTACTGGTTTTTCTCCAAGTATGAGATACAGCTTGTGGCTTATTCTGAAGTCACACACACACGCACACACACATACACGCACACACACGCACACACACACACACACTAGTTTCTTCCGCATAACTACTCTTGGCAGTGATATGCAAAGCTTTCTGCTTGAAATAAAAACATAAATTACTTAGTCACCTGCCTTTATTTCTTACCGTATTGATATTAATTTCATATACCTTTTGGATGAATAGTATTAAAGTATTGAACTATAGAGGTTGCTGTTTGAATGGCTCATTTGAGTTACATGAAATGTGGCTAAATAAATTTTAGATTGGGATTCGACTGAATTTCAACAAATTCCTGAAATAGCTCTAAACATAATTATACCATTTTCTGCAGTGTACGCATGCAAACTGGGACTTGTAACATTGTTGATTACAAAATCACAATGTCTACAACTTCTGAAAGATGTTGAAGCTGTGCTATGTTGTAAGAAATGTTCAGACAAGATGAACTTCTTTTGAAAAATTATGAAAGCATATCCATGGCCTTAACATGTAGATTTGCATTCATCTGTAATAAATACTGAAAACATACAATAACAAATATAGTATAAGACAAGTTTTCTCATGATTTGTTATCATGAATTTTTATCTTCTATATCTACCTTACAGAACTATATGGCTGAAGTTGCACTAAAAATTTCACATGTGATATTACAGTTGATACACCATGTACTTCAGAAACCATGCACAGAGGACCCTGAGCTGCAACAGACATGACTGCCTCTTTCATGAAGACTAGCTTTCACGATACCAGAAGGCAATGTACCAGCAAGATTCCAAAGGAAGGAAAAAAATTAACATTCCTACCCAACTATGAAACCCATGAACCGCATGGACCAGCTTTGTACAATAACCCTAAGAGGGCAGTAGTGGCATGTAAACCTTAATGGTAACCAGCAGGTTTCTAATTGGACTTAAGAACTACACAATAAGAGGGAAATCATGCCTCATACCAGAAATCTAGTCAACTATCCAAAGTCATGATCTTGGAGGAGAACCTAAGCCTGCTATTTTACTAATCAGCATAATCCTAACTATACTCTAAATAATTTGTCACTTTCCCACAGATGACTATATCCATCAACTATAATCAAGGAAACGTCCCTTTGCCACAGATGAAAGCTGTAATTGCTATAATCAAGACACAGAATTGTGGAGACCAGTCCCACTAGATATATCTACAAAATATTCCCACACTTAAAGCTCTGCAAATATTATGGACAGTCAGAGGAAAATTGACATCCTTGCTGGCCCTACAGGAGATCATAACTCTCTGTCCTGGAGACATGGTCAAAGAAGCAGGAGACGGTGTCAGCACAATGTTCCCAATGGAACCTGGAATGATAAAGACAGTTTGCTGTCACAGGTGTACGGAAAGCACCCCAGCAAAGAACCATTGCATGTGGAATCTGAAACAGGACTTAGGAACTAACTCTGAGAAATCATAAATGAAGGGGAAATATAAAACCGAATTGAATGGCATAATTTCAATGATCAGGACATCAAGAAAGGAGGCAAGGCACGATAAATGCTCCCCGGCACTGTTCCCTCTCACCTGGAACCTGGAGCAGCAGTATCCACAGCAGGAGTGCAGCTGACTCCATCTCTGAGAGCTGAACTAGAGAGAAGGCCTTAGAACACGATATCCATGCATAGTATAATTATAATACAAGGGGCTAAAAGAAGCTTGATGCCCCTCCCTCAAGACTGAAGTAGAGTATTGCTTGACTGTCCCCAGAACTCTCATGGGGTAAAGCCATGAACATGAGGGTGTAGATTTGTTGGTGGTGGAACATTTATGAACAGAGGGTCAGTGGGAAGGTTTGAGGTCACTGACACTGTGCTCACAGGAAGGAAGGTTCTTGTGAACTCCTCCCATTTCCTTGCTCCACACACTCCTATCCTCCTATCCTGATGTGCTGGCTCAGCACAGACTCACACAGAATCCCATCTTTGTTTTGTTGTTATATCTTTGATGTCATTATGAACGGGGTTTTCAGTAAACTACAACAGAGTCTAGCACACATAGAGTAAAAACGTATTAGCTCAGAGTCACTCAAATATTTCTCTCTTCCTGTACCACCTGCTGCTGTCAGGACCATGGTCTCTGGATGGGCAAAGCAGCTCCAGGCATGGAGAGCTGGACCTATGCTTCTTGAACTGCCATGCGTACAGCTCCTGTAGCAGCAGTCTCGAGATCAACTTCAGATACATGAAGTTGAGAAGGTTCTTCTGTGCACTCTTCCGTTTCATCCTGGAGGTAGCAGGCTTTTCAGAACTCAGCCAGTGGGGACAACTGTATGTTGATAGGCTGCACATTAAACCAAGGGATATTCATCTCCTTCATAGCCTTCTCATCATCCTCTTCAAGGATAAATTGACATGCACATTCTCAACCAAGTGATCTCCCAAGATATTGCAGACATTCATCCCTTCAGCCTTTCAGCACTTTTGTTATACTTCAATAAACTTCCTCATGAATCCCATTACACTGCTCTTGTCTCTCCGTGTCATTCACAAAAGAGTGTGAGACAGGTTCTTCTATGACAATGTCTTTAGGAAACTAAATGCTTTTTGAGACTGTCCATTTATTTCTCCATATAGGAAATTTTCTCTTCTCATTTCTGTCACTGTGTTCTGTATGATTTTCTTTTAGTTTTTCCCTCCGCTCTTCTATATCATATGATTCTTGGCAATAGTCTCTTATCATGTGCTAGAATTCCTTGACTTGGTTGTGCTTTGCTGCTGCCAATCTGAGGGAGGGATGAACGGATCACGGCCGAGAAAGAAGAGATGGAGGCACAGCTGCTAAAATGAAAGCTGGCTCATTATCCAGCCAGGGGGTTTGCTAAGGTCTCACTCACTTTTAGTCAAGATCGCCCAGGCTTTTACTTGTATAGATCTTTTTCAAAATCACCCAGTTACTGCATTACATAGAGGTTTCTTTCTCCAACAACATCACATAGCCGTGTGAGCTTTCAAATGTTTAACTTACATTTTTTTGAAGCAGACTAACAACATCAGAAGTAGACTAACAACATCATATTAGTCATGCAAGCAATCAATTATTAACTTTACATTTTCAGAAGGAGATCACATAGCTGCGGGTCAGATTCACAATGGCTTCATGGGTTACAAAATTAAATAGGCAACTTTATTTTTACTGAAATGTGAGCATACTATTAAAGTTATACTTTACATTATCGGGATCAATTATCTATGTGTCCTTGTCTTTCCAGATATGCTAACTCCCTATCCTGGCCCTTGTCTTTACCTGGGAATCAGTGCCTTTTATGCCAGAAATAATTTTGTCATACACCTTTCTCATTCTCTGTGTATGTCAGGTCCCAGGTATTAGACATGAAAACAACTCTCATTAGGGCATCTTGGACGTGAGGGTCAGTGAGATTGTTATAGACTTTTAGTGCTAGAATCACCAAATCCTTATTTTCTACAAGGTGTCTCTTTCCCAGCTAGGAAGAGCTGAATTAAAGATTGCTTCTAATTTTATCAATAAGCAAAACAGACACCATGACCGAAAAGCCTATCAGCACTATCAGTGCTTCATGTTTTACAGAATTATTGATGCTTCAATCCCATGTTTGTTCTTCTTCAACCATCATCTGTCATCTTTTGCTTTGGTTTCATTCAGTCAGTTGAATATTTCATTATTTTGTCTGATGTATTTGGTTCACTAAAGTTTTTATTCCCATTTTTCCATTTGAGGGTATTTTTTTTCTGAGCTCTGCAAAATTTTTCATCACACTTTCAGAAACACTGGCTCTCAGGCAGAAGAGGAAGTGTACAGGTCAAACACTGTGTGGTGCAATCAGCTGGTGAGACTCTCAGAGGAGGTTTCTGTTCAAGGCTGAAGCACTGTGGGAGGAGTACTGTGCTCCTGCACACAGTAATAAGTTGCCAGGTCCTCATCCTGGAAACTGCTGATGGTGAGACTGAAATCCGTTCCAGATCCACTCCCTACGAAGCGATCAGGGACTCCAGTGTGCCGAGTGGATGCCCAGTACATCAGCAGTTTAGGAGCCTGCCCTGGTTTCTGCTGGAGCCAGGTCAAGTAGTTCCTTTGGTCAGAACTTCAAAAAGACTCTGGCTGGACTTGCAGCTGAGGGAGACTGTCTCTCCTCTGGACACAGACAGCAAGGATGGAGATTGGGTCATCACAATGTCCCCACAGGCACCTGCAATCAGGAAGAGACAAGGAACATGCATATACACAGACAAAGACAGATTATAATGACAGTTGAAATTTGTCATTTAAGGGTCTTTATAGTGTTATGTTGTCAGAGTATTGTTGTGTAAGAAATATTATAACCAGGCACACACTGTAAATTTCTATATACAAAAATGTGACTCTGTAAAGATTATAATAATTTAAATTTCTCACCAGACACCCAGAGCAGCAGGGACATGAGGACCTGTGTCTGTGACTCCATATTGCCACCCCTGCCTGTCTGAGGCACCTCAGTTCTCACATAAAAGGCCTGGTTATAAATTCTGAGCATATGGGCTGGGCTAGAGGTCACCATGCAAAACAGTCCACCAAAATAAAAAAAAAATGCCTGGGCAGGATGTCGGTGAGCAGCTGGTGTCAATCAACAGCCAAACATACCAGCACAGAGATCATGAGCAATCACTGAAAGAGATCTGGTTACAGCTCGCCAACAGAGATCTACTAGATGCTCTGATAGAATCTCTGGGTTTAAAATCCAAGACATAATTAAATCAATTGACTTTTGCAGAATGTTAAAAGACTATCACAAACTGACCATTTTTAAGTCAAATATTGTACAAAAAATCACCTCCACAACAACAAAGAAACATAGACTAAAAACCATGCAATAAGAGAAACAAATGTTGAAAACAGGAAAAGAAGGGAAAAAAAGATGGAATTGAGGCAAAATTTGTTGCTTATAACCCATCTCCAAAGCCACTCATGTACTAAAGGCAATAAACAGTGTTCAGACATTTGAACTCAAGTTCCAGGTTAAATAGGGGACAGAGACACAAAAGAAGCCCAGAATTCACTCTGGAATTCGTGGGGATCATTAATTTAAGCCTGGGATCAGACCAGCTTTATTCTCAATGTAAAGGTAAACCCAGCAGAAACAAACTAGTATGCTTCCCACAACTTTGATGAACAGGTAGAGGGTTCTAAATCAGCAGAAATGGAGGACAATAAAATAAGCAGGATTTCTTCATGAAGTAGTGCTGTAAACAAACACTGCCAAGAGTTTCTACTCCAGAAATTCATATTCTAGTGTAATCTAGAGAGTAGCAGTATTAAAACTGGGTTAAGATGGTCTTGCTGACATAGTGAACAGGTAAAAACTCTCCAGCAGGGGGCAGAGCCATCCTAAATCAAGTAATAACTTTGCAAAGACCAGTAGATCACATTAGAGATTGTTGACATCCAAAGGAAAAAATGTTTGAGTGTGAATGAAAATTAATCACAATAAAAGAAATCACAGAACCTTCAGAGATTCAGATTAGTGAATTATGAAAGCATTCATAAGATATAAATCATAAACCCAGTATCATGTGTAAAGCAGAAGAAAAAATAAATGAATAAAATATCACTGAAAAGAGTGGAGGTTCACACTTGTTATCCCAGAACGTGGAGATAGAAACAGAACGATGATGAATTTGAGGCCACCCTGGGGTACGTAGCAGTTTTAGGCCAGTCTAATCTATGCAAGGAGAAACTCTCTCAAACAGTGTTTCATTAATAAAAGAGTTTCAAGGCAGCTGATCGCAATTTTGAGCCAAAGTAAATTATTTATCTGATGATAATATTTTATCATTAACCCAAGAATATTACTTAAAATCAAATATGTGTTTAACCAATGTGCATTTCCCTTTTATTTTCCATTACATGTATAATTTAATACGACAACTTTTCAGGTATAGAGCATTAAATAATTTCTGATAAGCATATTCAAATCTCATCTATAAAATGACGATACATCATGACAAGAGAGAGACAAACATTGTGTGGATTATGAAAGTTACCAATCTCAAGGTCAAGAATATCCAACTATCAAGGTGTCATGTGCTCTTGATCATTGCTAAACTTTCAACTTTGATTTGTGACAGCTGCAGGGACTTCCCAATATCCATTACAAGAAATAGTAGGCATAGGAAGACTTACAATAATTCTCATAAAGTAATATATTATTCTTTCTTAAAATCAGCAGGTGGGTCCTGAGGATGTGGGAGTTTATTACTGCATTCAAGTTATGGGAATTTTTTATACAGCGTGACAGTCATGAACAAAATCTGTCTGATTAAGGATTCGCAGAGTGTGCACATGCTTTGTTGCTCAGGAGGGTCTGAATCTGTACTAAAGGATGAGGTTGGAAAACTCGAAGCAGCTAGTCACAGCCGAGGGTTCTTTGACACTGGTCCCAGGAGACACTTAAGACAAACAAACCCATTAGAGACCCCATAACCTTTAACAGCTGTGAATGTCATGGTAGTAGACCAGTAGAGACAGTGCTCCTTAGGTTAGGCTCCTTTTCTTTTCAGTAAAGATCCTCATCAAAAGTACCTTAGATCCTATCACACATTCGCATTCAACCAAGTGGAACATGGATGAGATTCCAAAACAGGATTCTACCCTAATCAAATATCCTACAATGTACTGAGAAAAATGGCCATTTGACAGAGACCTTGCAATCACCAGGAAAGGCTGACCAAACTAACAAAACTGACTGGGAGGTTAAAAGAGATGCTAGGGAGGGATGTGAAAGCCACATCTCAGACACACGTAACTCACATTCAGTGCTGATTCACAGAAGAACCTACAAGGTGAGTTTTCCCTCTGCCTCTCTGACTCACCTTCCCCAAGTTAGGCCATGCTACAGACCACAGCAACACACCCAGCTTTATGTCAGTGGCTCAGCTTCTGTTCGCTCCTGGACTTGTGAAACATAACCTCACGGATTCCATCAGTCCACTTCAGGGTGTCCTCTCCTGCCTACCATCCAAGGAAGAGTCTGTCTTGCTACCTTGTGATTCTCTGTAAAGGCCTGTGATTCTAATCTGGGGGAGTGGCTTTTGCTTTGTGACATCATTTTTCTTAAGGGTCTCAACAGAGCTGATGAGTTTACAGTTTTTTCAATCTCTTCCTTTGTGTTAAGGTGAAGTGTCTCCTCTAGGCAACTTTCATGCAGAAATAAAGCTTTTAATAATGAACTCCATTAACTTTACTCAATTGGGTGTAACAGCTCATTCCTTTCTCACCCCTGGGGTAGGTATGTAGTTGAGTGCTGTGTTGCTGTGTGATTATGGGGGTTGTTTTTGTTTTTGTTTTGTTTTGTTTTCCTTTTTTAGAAAAAGAGAGGGCATGAAACTTTCATGACTGCTGGTCCCTCAGAATGAGCATGAGAAGATGTCTGAACGTCATGAGGAATTCAGCCTTTTCAAACACAATTTCATCTGCTCTCATTGTTAGTTTAATTCTCGTCTCCAAAAGAACAATGGGCTGAGGTTTTTCTTTTATAAATATGGAAACAATTCTCTGTCCTCTTTGTTACTCACAGATCATAAGAGGAACTTCCTCCTACCTACCTAAATATATGACTTCTAGTGGATACATATTCTATTCTATAAAAATAACCTCAATTTGCTTCTTGAACGGTTCATGTGTTTCTTCTTATAATGAATATTTTTAACAAGCATGTTAGGCTAGTGATGTCTTCCAGGACAGAACCTGCACTCTCAGCTTCCCATTCTAGTCTAACTCCACTCATCTGTATCAGCTGTCAATCCACTAAACACTTTTTACAGTGGATGTGCCAAGCATGATTATGAAGATGGATAGCATCCTGCCTACTATTTGTAGGGAAAGCATGGACCAAGATTAGGAGACAGTTAAATCACACAGTGTGGCAAACAGAGCACAGGGTAGGAATGCCAGTTCCCAGGAAATGAAACTTTTACCTTTTCAGGGATGAGGCAAAGGCCTGGACTGGACCTTGCCAGTTCAATCCAGGGAAGAACGAGATCCAACTCACATTTTGTCTTTTGATCATGGCCTCTAAGAGAGCTTTGGATTGGTCTGGATCTCAACTGGTTCCCATTTTTATTTTTTAAGCCTGATGAGTTTTACTATTTGAGTGTCTAAGGGTCCTCAATATTCCTTAAAACAGCAAAGGATTTCTAATATTTTTAAATATTCATTTACACAAATAATCTGTACCTAGCAATGAATGAATGTTGAAAGATGTAAATGGAAGTATCTATAATAAGAATTTTATCAGCATTGAAGTGTAATTGAATAAAATAAGAATACCACCCTGATCAATAATTAATTGCTTAAGGGTTAATTTTCTAAACTAACATTCTTATAATGCCATATTTCTTGTAAATAATTTTAAATAATATCCCATTTTATACAGATTCACTGTGGCTTATGGGAGTAACACAGACTTATCTATAGACAAAATGACACTAAAGTTAACTGAAGGTGAACTGCTTGTACTAAATCCCTTCAGTGCAATATCACAGCTTTTAAGGCATTTGACCCATCATTTTATTTCTCAGTCTAATAAGATTTGTACTTAGGAGGAGTATAGTTGCTTTGCTTTGCATAGTTTGTAGAACATCTGTTCAGGCCTTCTGGCTTTTAGAGTTTCCAATGAGAAGTCTAATATTATGCTACTGACTCTGTCTATATATATTACTTGATCATTTTCCCTTGCAACGTTAAGAATCTTTCTATGTTCTGTGCATTTAGTATTTTGATTATTACTAGTCTTGGGGAAGTTCTGTTCTGGCCCTGTCTCTTCAGTGTTCTGTGTGTTTCTTGTACATTGATAGGCACCTCCCTCCTTAAGATGGGAAAATTTCCTCCTATCATTTTTGTGAATGAATTTTCTGTGCCTTTGTCCTGGATTATTTCTTCTTCCTCTTCTTCTCCTTCTCCTTATACTTCTTTTCCTCCTGCTCCTCATCCATATTCTTACTCTTCATTTTCTTCTTCTAATATACCTATTTTTCATGGACTACGGATATTTTGTAGTATCATAGATTTCTTGAATTTTGAATGAAGTTTTTAAATTTCACATTCACTTTGATTGAGGAATCCTTCTCATCTAACTTTCTACAACACTTGAGATTCACTCTGCCGTGTCTGCTAATGTCATGGCGAGGCTTGCCACTGAGACTATTGTTTCACTTCCTCAATTTTTATTTTCCACTTTTATCTCAATTTGAGTTCTCGTTAGTGATTCCATTTCTGTTAAATTCTACTTCCATGTCTTTAAACGCTGTCTTTATTTCATCCAACTGTGTGTGCCTTCATGATCTTCATTAATGGTTTATTGATACCATGTTAAGGTCCTTAGTCATCACATTTGTAATTGCTGTTTCAAGTCCCTGCCCTTTCATTTCTCAGGATCTACTGTAGTAGAATTACTGGGTTCTGTGCAGGTACTTTATGTTAGCTGTTCATATTTATAAGCTTGTGATGGTGTCTAGGTATCTGTTGTAGAAATGACTGAGGTGATTCTGGTTGATCATATCAGATCTTGTCGATCTTGGGTGGTTGTTCCATTGCATCATTTCTACTGCCATCTTTGTAACATTCTAAAGTGTTGTGGCTGTAGATGGCCTGATACACAGTGTCTCTTCAGAACAATGGTGGCAGAGAGGAATAAAGGTGAGCTAGGAGAGATGACTTAGAGAGGCTTCAGAAAAGTGCTTAGGAGATCCTGGCCACACTAAGAGGTGGGATGCCCATGGAGTTGGAGGTGTACTGGAAGGAAGGGCTCCTGCAAGAGGCTTACAGTAAGACAAAATAATCTGAAGAGACAGGAATGACATGGCTGTGGGACCCTGGTTCTGTATCAAGAATTGGAGTCTCTTGTGAAAAGAATTAAGGTAGGGAAAGGGGCAGCTACAATCAGGTTGATACAGGGCAAGGAATGAGACAGAACAGAGGTTCTGTACTTTTGAAGTATCAATAGTATCAACTTTAGTTTCCCAAATTCTGCAACATGGAAAACAGCCACCTGCCAGATTTCTCCACTTTTAGTTCCCTTAGGGTTCCAACAGGCAATGGTGCTTCTTGATTATACAGAAAATACATTGGACATTTCGACATAATTTCTTTGATTTGGTGGCATATAATGGAGAAGTTCCTTTTTAAAATTTTCCTGTTTACATGGTGTTTTCCATAAAATTTTGAGGCTTCTAACACATTTCCTGTTAAAAAATTGCTTGATCTCATCATTCCCTTGTTAAATGGGCCTGGCAACTCTGTATGATATAGTATTGAGCAATATATAATGGACCATTTCTTTCTAGATTTGCTCTTTACAGTGGCAAAAATATTCGTGTGAATTATGAATGATCAGGAACAAATTCCCAGCAGTCTCTATATGAAAACCAACTGCAAACTGAGAATCAATGATGGTATTAAGAGATTCAGGAGAGTCTAACAATACCATAAGAGTAGCATACAACTCTGATTTTTTAACTGAAGCCTATGGAATTTGATCAACTTTACTTATTTTTTCTGACTTGTAGTCTGCCATTCCTGATGTATTTACATCCATATAAAATGCGAGTGATCCAAAAATAGGTTTTTCTTTCCCAATATGTGGGAATATCTAGTGAGTTCCTTTAACAAACCGATTTGCTTGCTTTTAGGATATTTGTTATTAACTTCCCTGAAATAATTGCTACAAGCTCTTTGCCAATCTTCATTAATTACCCATAATGGCATAATCTCAGAATTAGTATAGGCACTACTATTTCTGCTTGATCTATTCCTGACAGTTGGCAAATTCATATTATTCTTTTTCTAATTAAATTGGCAATTTTTTTATATAGGTCTTTAATTTTTACTCTGCATATGTGCCATAAACAACCATTCTAAAATATTATCCTCTCTCCATAAGAATTCCAGTAATGGAATGTTTTGAATGAATGATGACAAAAATACAATTCAGGTGAGGATCTATGTGACTCGCATATTCATCTTGTAGTCTCTTTTCCTCCAAAGTTAACTCCTGCTTTTCTGCAGGGTTTACCTGTCTCAGAATATATAGGCTGGATTCTCCTTACAACATTTGAAACTAATTGCTTAGCTCTTGTGTTGTAAATCCAATTCTGAGTCTTCCCCAATTGATCTCTCCCAATAATTTATAGAAGGGATAATTACAATTCATACATATACACCTGACAGACTTCATTATACAAGCATTGATACTTAAAATGTCTTTTCTAACCTACCTGTGGTGGCATACACTGTTTATCCTAAAACTTGGGAGCAGAAGGCAGGAGGATCTCTGTGAATTTGAGGACAGTCTGGTCTCTATAATGGGTACAAGATTTCCCAGTACTATGTCATGAAACTGTTTCAAAGTAAAAAAAAAAAATGACTTTTCCTATGGCAATTTGTCAATGTTGATATACAAAACAGCAATTATGTCCTGGTACTCTCTATAAGGACATGGTTTTTCTCTAAGAAATAAGCACTGTGAAATATTACAATAGTTTTAAATATCTCAGGAGATATCCAGAGGAACAGAGACATGACAATCTAGGTCTGTGATTCCATCTTGCTGCCCTGTGGGCTGAAGAAGCAGTAGAAGCCGCTGGGATGTGCCTCCACTCCCTATAATAGGTGAGAGGAAAGAGCAAGCAGTGGGCTCCTCTTCTCATGCCCTGGACAGTATATTTTGGGTTGACTGCTTCTTGAAAGCAGAAGGAACATGCTTGTCTCCACTGCACCTGGGATCCATTGGGAAGATGCTTCTCTTTCCCGCCACAGGTGTTCCTGCCTCAGGTGTTCCAGCCCTGCCATGCTAATTAGGCTTCTCCGCCCAAGGGAGGGAACCTGCCTGCCCCGGAAAGATATTTAAACAGGAAAAAGCCCACTAATAAACTGAGTTTCCATGTTCAGCAAACATGGCTCCCAAGGCATTCTTCGTGCCCTGTCATTTCTCAGGTCCACTGAGTGGACAGTTTCGAAAAGGTCACTAACCCCGGCTTCAGCCCATGCCTTCTCACCGCTTAGGTCTGAACTCCCCTCCCCTGGCCAGGGAATGGGTTCAGGCTGTCGAGGACAAAACATCCTTCAGCTGCAGTCCAGCGGGACAGCACAGGACCCAGAGAGACAGAGACCTACACTGCCCCTGCCTGTATGTAACAGCTAAGCTCTCATTGCACAGCCTGAGTTTATACAGTCTGAACAACTAGAATGTCCTTTAGGAACCCATGCAAAGCATACAGAAAATGAGTGCACAAACTGTATGGCAGCATATGTGAGGGTTCTCGATGTCAATCAACAGACAAGATCATAAGAGAGCATGAGCAATCACTAGCAAGGAAGTTAACATGAAATCTCAGGGACCAACAAAGCCCACAAACCAAAAAAGTCTAGAGGTTCTAATCACAGACTTACATTAACAACATGGGCATGGAAGGCATGTTCATATCAGTTAACACACATGATGGTAGAAGTACCAAGATTAGCAGGCTTTGGGACATAGGTAAAGTGGTAGATAACAACAGAATGCATCAAAAGGGGAAAGGAGGATAAGTGACTAAATAGGAATGACAAGGACAGGGAAATAAACGGGAGGAAACAAATGAACGAGAGAGGAATGGAAAAGAAATAGAGGTAAAGGAAAGGAAGAAGGAAATTCAGGTATGGGAAGGGAGTGGAAAGAGGAAGACAGGGATGAAAAAGAAAAGAGTGAAAAGGGAAAAGCAAAAGTAATAAATTTTGGACAAAATTTTTTATAACTCTGGTCAAAATTACTCCAGATAAAAAGATTTTGTATCCTATAGTCAACGGAGAGCACTGAAAAATTCCGGAGTTGTAGTTTCCAAACTGGACATCAATCAAAGAGCAAAGGCATGCCCCGAGTATACCCATGGATTTATATGGCATTCTCATTTAACTATAGAGTTATAAGGGGATTTAGTGTCATTGGAAATGTAAACCAAATTGACACCAACCTTCCAAAAGACAGAAAAGGTTACTACAAAAAATAGGAAATGGATGGACAGAGTGAAAAGCAAGAATTACTCAGGAAGACATGTTGCAGCCCAGTGCTGAACCCCAACACTGATGTTTACTTTATTACAAAAATTCACGTCCTAGAGCCCAGGGCCAACCCCATGGATCATGAAAAACTGACAACAATAAGGGTTTCTGGATGCAAATCGGTAAAAATTCTTGGAAAAGCTGATGTGGCCTGATGCCACCACCTGACCCAATCGTAGATAACAACTTGGCCAGACATCTCCTGTACCATAGTCACCAAGGCAGTGAGTCACCACAGGTAGGAAGCCTGCTAGCCCAAGCCTTCCACTACATCAGCTCTGCCTACCAACACCCAATCCACTGCCATTCCCCCAAAACTAACACCACCCTGTCTCACCATCACCATAAAAGTCAGAAAGGCCTGGACAGATGTGACACAGATGCTAAGGGACCATAGGTGCAAGGGTGGATTACTATATCCAGAAAAATTTTAAATTACCATAGATGAAGAAAACAAACTATTCCGTGAGAAATCTAAATTCAAACGATATCTATCTACACATCCAGCACTACACATCTGCTAGAAGCAAAACTCCAACACACGGTGGTTAACTATGCTCAGGAAAACAGAGGCAATAAATTATCTCAACCATCAAAATCAATATAGGATGGAGACACATAAACTAAGAGAGAGAGAGAGAGAGAGAGAGAGAGAGAGAAACACAAATACACACCACAAACAAATAATAAAAATAACAAAAGTGAACACTCATTGACCATTGGTATCAATAAAATTCAGTGGACTCAATTCCCCAATGAATAACACAAACTAGCAGAATGTATTTAAAACAAAATCCATCACTCTTCTGCATACATGAAACACACCACAACTTCAGAGATAAACATTACCTCAGAGTAAAGAGTTGAGAAAAGATTTTCCAATCAAACAGACTCAAGAAGCAAGCTGGTGTAGCAATTATAATAGCTAACAAAATAGACTTGAACACTACATTATCAAAAGAGATCCATGTCGCCAACAGAAGGGTTCCCACGTTGATAAAACACATTACTGAAGCTTGAAGGAGCTAACATTACGTGGTATTACCAGCATATTTAGAATTCCCATTAAGTCATAAAGTGAAAGGAAGAAAGGAATGTCAAGACATGAATAAAAAGTTGTTTTAATCTTCCTTAATATACAAAATTCCTGATGTTTAAATTTTTCTAGAAGTCACAGTGTTAATGTGATTTCTAATCAGGTGACTGTTATAAAACTGGTGCTGGTGAGTTCTTGGCTAATTATGATCAAGATAGTTAACGTTGTATGATTTCCTGGAGAATTGCTCAATTAAGAGATCGCACATTAGATTTGAGAGACAGAATAGGATAATGCACCATCCAGCAGCAACTCAAGTTCAGACATAAGGACAATAGAATCACCACCATTGTGCTACAGGCAGATGTGGCCATCAGCAGCATAGCCCTGGGCTACAAGGACAAGTATCAGGAGCACATGGTTACAAAGTCCACATGTTCACTGGGAGATGGGCTCTAACTTCTACCCAGTCAGAATATTCCTCACAAACAGTGCCAACCTTCCTGAACTCCTGATACGGCTTTAACTAAGCCAGGTAATGTCCACAGAATAGATCCCAGATTCTTCCTTCTCATGTCTATGGTGCCTTTTGCTTTGTTTCACGAGCTCAACTGATGATACAACTCAGATCACTAAGTAGAGTAAGAGCTATGTCTGTGCTGGTGATACAGAAAAGACAAAGTTGGGACTCAGGAGGTTTGCCTGCCTGCTGCCAATAAAGTCTCAGTGTCCTACAAACCAGGCAGTGTTTGCCAAAACACTCTCAGATCATGCAAGCACCAGGTAGAGCAGTGATGCAGCCCATTCTCACACTTCTGCTTTTCTAGATAGATTATGACACAGCATGTCACTGTGGTGCAGGGCACTGACATTTCTACATGTATGCCAAATACAGATTCAATTCTGGTGTCATCTCATCACACATTTCATTGGAGTTATGATAAGGTTAGAAACTGTTCCCAAAAGGCTCACGTGTGAAAAGTTTTGTACCCAGCATGTAGACCCAGTTATGTCCAGGTAATTGATTTGTGAAGTTTTGAGCCAATTGATCAATTTAATCTTGTTACTGGCATGTGATAGAGATAGAACCTGGGGGCTGTTGTGAGGTCAAAAGAGTCATGTCACAAAAATTGGGACTTGTCTCAAGCCCCTTATCATCTCTCACTCCTGCCCAGCTTCCATTATGTGAGCAGCCTTCCCCTGCCATGGACTTGCTCCTTGATATTCAACCTCATATTTGATGCACATCAATAAAACCAAAGAACCATAGAATGAAAATGTGACAACCTTCCTGAGTTTAAGTCGTTTTCTAAGATCCTTTGTCACAGTAAAGAAACAATTTCCACACTTGGCACATTCCACACAAGACAATACTTTTCCTAGGTATATCTGAAAAACATGTTCCTGATGTTGACAGAGGCACAGGAAGCAAGCTAGTGAGTGCCTAGTCACATGCAAATCGGAATAAGATATATGGAGTTCTCAAACAACTGTTTGTAACCTATATGACTCCTGTTTCTGCTCTATCTCTGTGTTTCAAAGTAGAATCTCAAGCCTAGGTATGGTAGCAAACAATTTGATCCCAGCACAAAGGAGGAAGAAGGAGGTGGATTTCATAAGATCAAGGTCAGGCTTTTCTATCAGGAGAAGTCCAGGCCAGCCATGGCAGAATGGTAAGAACCAGTTTCAAAAATAACAACAAGAACCCAATAGGAACCCAAGTAATTGTTAAATAGAATATGTTTGAAATTGGTTACCATATTGTATCCATTGAAGTGCGTAATGTTTCCCTCAACAAATATCAAACACTCTTGATTATTGTAAGACACAAAGACAAGAAGATGGGCAATCTTGATACAAAATCATATTCACCATAGCGTGGTGTAGAGTAGTGTGGAGTGCAGCATCTCAGTCTCCACATTTGGAGATCAGATGAGAAGATCATAGAGGGAAATGTGGACATGAACTGGAGACATGGATCAGACATGTTGCCTAGGAAATCAAAGAGCATATTTTCCTGAATTGTGAATCTTGCATGTGTACAGATACATAAAACCATGTGTGTTGGCAACAGGAGGGAGGGAAGGGGATAAAGGGAGAGAGAATGTGGTGGGGGCAGAAGCGTATATAACAAAAATAGAAGGAAACCCGAGAAGGAAGAGGTTAGTTGAAGGAAGCTGGGAAGAGTCACAAAGCAGAAAATGATGAACACGAACTTTGTCAAAATGTAAAAGTTTAGCTTTAGGAATTACATCATTATTTATGTCAGTAAGTAGAGTGAACAGAAAAGAGGAGATGAGAAATTACCAGTAGCCAAATAGAGGGGGAATTCTAGGACCTGTGAAAGGCAAAAGACCAGTACTTCCCCAGATCCTCCAGGCAAAATACAGCCAACAACCTTGACTTCAAGCAATGGAGACTTGTGTTGGATTGTGCATTCCAGAACAGTAAGATGGTGTACTTATCATGTTCAAGCCACAGAGCTTGCCCTACAGTGTTACACAGGAAATAAAAACACAGACACAAATGATTTACTTCTTTTTGAGATAAGGTCCTTCCAATCTGAAGGATCTAAAGGGGCAGCAGTGCGTTAATTTTCTGCTAAGCCTGGGGCAAATAACTCAGGCATAGAAGCTCTCAGAGAGAAGGGGAAGTGTGCATGACCAGGGCTGTGTTTGGGGCAGGCAGCTGGAGAGACTTTGAGAGGAGGTTTCTGATTGAGGCTTAAGCACTATGAGAGGAAGGTTAAAAAGCTAGACAGTAATAATCAGCCTGGAAACTGCTGATGGTGAGAGTGAATTCTGTCCAAGATTCACTGCCTATGAAGCGATGAGGAACCCCAGTGTCCAGAACAGATGCCAAATACATCAGGCATTTTGGAGCCTGCCCTGCTTTCTGTTGGATCCCTGCTACAGAGCTATATACATTCTGACTGGACTTGCAGATTAATGTGACCCTGTTTCCTACTGATGCAGGCAGGGATCTGGGAGACTGACTCATCACAATGTCCCCATGGGAGCCTGAAATCAGAAATAATTGATATAATTATATTCGCACAAAACTCCATGATGCAAACATTGAAAGATAAAATGTTTTTTCTAATGGCATTATGTCTGCATAATATTGATTTGCTATAAGGTAATACCTACTATATCCTGTGTATCCAGTAACTGTATGTTTTTCTACAAATGAATTAATCTGAAGATATTTTTATACTTTTAAATTTCTCACCAGACACCCAGAGCAGAGGAATATGAAGAACTGGGTCTATGACTCCATCTTGATGCTGCTACCTGTCTGGTGCATTTCAGTTCACACTTCAAAGGCTTGGTTTATAAAATTAGGGCAGCTGGGCTGGCCTGTAGGCACCTATGCAAAACAGCCAGCAATTAAAGAAGGAAATTGCCTGTGCAGTGGTGTGTGAGAGAATCTGGGTTAAATCAAGAGCCAAAAATACCATCAAAGGGTATAAACTATCACAGGGAAGGACAAGAACATAGAAGATCAAGGACACACTAACAACACTCTCACCACAAATGTCCAGATGCTCTTAGGACAGGATCAGTTCAAAATGAAAGATATTTATAAGAGATGATATTTACAGAAATAATAGTAGATCTACCATTGAGTGACAGACCAAAGGTAATAATGACTATGCTGGGCAATAACGAAACAGAGAAAGAAAGAAAGATAGAGACAGAGAGAGAGGGAGAGAGAGAGAGAAAGAAAGAAGAAAGAAAGAAAAAAGAAATTGTTACCGAATTGTTTCCATTGAAGTACAAAATATTTCCCTCAACAAATTTCAAACATTCTTGATTATTACAAGACACAGAGACAAGAAGATGGATCATCTTGATACAAAATCATATTCACTGTAGTGTGGTGTAGAGTAGTGTGGAGTGCAGCATCTCACTCTCCAGATTTGGAGAACAGATGAGAAGACTGCAGAGGGAAATATGGACCATGAACTGGAGGCGTACATCAGCCATGTTACCCAGTAAATCAAAGAGCATATTTTCTCTAGATTGTGAATCCCAGATATTTACAGATACATAAAAATTTGTTTGTGTGGACAGGGGGGCATAAGCGGAGAGAGGGAGAGAGAATGTGTGTAGGCCACAAGCATATGTAACAAAAATAGAAGGAACACCAGGGAAGGAAGGAGGATAGTTGACAGGAAAGAGAGAGGAACCATGAAGGAGAAAAGGATGAACATGAATTTTGTCATAATATAAAATTTTTGCTTTAGGAAATACATTATATATGTCAGTGACGTAGAGTTTACAAAAAAGAGGAAATAAGAGAAATTAACAGTAAGCCAAGAGAGAGGGATAATTCTAAGACCTGTGAAAGGGAAAAGATCAGTTCTTTTCCAGATCCTCCAGTGAAAATATAGCCTACTATCTTCATTTCAGTCCATGGAGATTTGTGTGCTTTCAAGAACTATAAGGTGGTGACCTGATCATGTTCAATCACAGAATTTGTGTTAAATGTTACATAAGAAATATTTAAGGCATAAATGATTTAATTCCTTTTGAGCCAGGGTCCTTCCATTCTGAAGGATCAAAAGTGCATCTGTTCATTAATTTTCTGCTGAGCCTTGCACCAACGATCCAGGCATAGAAGCTCTCAGGCAGATGGGGAAGTGCACAGGTCCAGGGCTATGTTTGGTGCAGGCAGCTGGTGAGACTCTCAGAGGAGGTTTCTGTTCGAGGCTGAAGCACTGTGGGAGGGTAGTTATCATACTGCTGACAGAAATACTCTGCCATGTCTTCAGCCTGGACACTGCTGATGGTGAGAGTGAAATCCGTCCCAGATCCACTGCCTGTGAAGCGATCAGGAACACCAGTGGCCCGAGTGGATGCACCGTAGATCAGCAGTTTAGGAGACTTCCCTGGATTCTGCTGGTACCATGATACATAGTTACCCACATTCTGACTGGACTTGCAGTTTATGGAGACCCTGCTTCCTAGTGATGCAGGTAGGGATCTGGGAGACTGGGTCATCACAGTGTCCCCATGGGAACCTGAAATCAGACATAAGCATGAATTATAAATGTATCCACATAAAACTTCATGATGCAAACAAAAAAATTTAAAAGATTTTCCAATGGCATTGTGTCTGCCTAGTATGGACTGGCTACAGGAAATAGCTATTATATCCTTTGTATCCAGTAACCATTTGTTTCTCTAGAAATGAATTCATCTGAAGATATTTTTACACTTTTAAATTTCTCACCAGACACCCACAGCAGCAGGCAATATGAAGATCTGGGTCTGTGACTCCATCTTGATGCCCCTGCCTGTCTGGCTGCATTTCAGTTCTCACTGCACGGCTAGGTTTATAAAATAAGGGCAGCTGGGCTGGGCGGTAGGCACCTATGCAAAGCAGTCAGCAAATAAAGAAGGAAATTGCTCAGGCAGTGGGGTGTGAGAGTATCCATGTTAAATCAAGAACCAAAATACCCTCAAAGTACATAAGCAATCACAGGGCAGGATGAGAACATAGAAGCTCAAGGACAAACTTAGAGCTCTCTAACCGTAAATGTCCAGATGCTCTCAGGACAGAATCAATACAAAATCAAAGACATTTATAGCCAAGGAAGATTTCAGAAATAATAGTAGAAATACCATTGATTGACAATCCAAGGGAAACAGTGAACATAACTGAAAGAATGGAAAGAAAAAATTAAAGAAGGAAAGTAAGACAGAAAAAAGAAAGAAAGAAAGAAAGAAATAAAGAAAGAAAGAAAGAAAAGAAAGAAAGAAAGAAAGAAAGAAAGAAAGAAAGAGAAAGAAAGAGAAAGAAAAAGAAAGAAAGAATAGAGTGAGTGGGAGAGAGAGAAGACAGACAGAGAGAAAGAAAGAAAGAAAGAAAGAAAGAAAGAAAGAAAGAAAGAAAGAAAGAAAGAAAGAAAGAAAGAAAGAAAGAAGAGAAAGAAAGAAGAAAAGAGTAAGAGAGAAGGAAAAAAGGAAAGAAAGGCAGAGAGAGAGGAGAGTTGAAGAGAAAATGAAAGAATGAAGAGCATGCAGAAGAATACAGGAAAGTTTGGATTGAGGAGGGAAGGGAAAAGACTGAGAAGAGACAGGGAGTGTAGGAGGTAAAGAAGGAGAAAAATTGAATGTTTCCTTTTGAATTGGAGCTACTGAGAATACTCAGTGGCAAAGAGCACTTGCTGTTCTTGCAGACGACCCAGATTTGACTACAAGCACTCACATTATGGCCCGAGGAATCCATAACCCCATTTCAAGGCACACACATGGTACACATACATGCATACATGCAGTTTAAGGTGTGAATCCTGAGTTCTACTCTGCAAACATGTCTGCTGCTGCTGTTTCCTTTTTTGCTACCATGTCCTCTAATCATCTGAAAGTCCATGGTGTTTTGTCATAATAGAAAAATAACTAATGTAAGGGGTCAATTCAACAAGACTGTGTTATAATTGTAAGAGATACACACCAAACACGGAAAATAGTATGTGGTCTACAAGACTGCTGTTCTTTGCTTTATCATGGATTCCAAAGCCAAACAGTTGGTCAATCTGTTTATAAAGAATACATATATGGTAACACTAACCATATTTTTATATTAAGATTTCTCCTAAATAAATATTAAATTTCCTGACAAAAATTATATATGAAGTCAGGAAGGTAAATTCTATCAACTCAAAACCATACCATTCATTCATTAGGATGGCAGGAGGTTATGGGGTCTCCATATCTAGAAAGCAGATGGAAGTCAGAAGGATGCGGAGCAATGAAAAAACAGGCAGACAGCAGATATGTGACAGAGAAATAAATATGGTATGTTCTGTCACATTTATGAATCTTAGACTTTTACCTTAGTTAATTTCCCCCTCTCTCTCTATCTCTCTCTCTCTGTAAAATGGAAACAAAGAAATGGTGAACACTTTGTGAGACAGTGAGCATGGAACAGAAAGAGGAGAGCACAGGACATGTCTTAACTAGATTTGCCATTGCTGTGATGACACGTGAGGACCAAAGGAGCATCCTGAGGACAGGGTTTATTCTGATTTCACTTCCAGGCAGCAGTCCATCAGTGAGAGAAGTCAGGGCAGGAACTCAAGCAGGGCAGAATCCAGAGGCAGGAACTGATGCAGGAGAGTACTACTAATAGGCTTGCCCTTATGACTTCTATGTCCTGCTTTCGCATAGACCTAAGGGACATTGGCCTTAGGATGGCCCCACCCACAATGAACTCAACCCACAAATAATAAAGTCCTACAAGCTTGCCTTCCCCACATTCTTTCTTATTAAATTCATTTTTTCTCTCCCATAACATATCCCAAACTCATTCTCCCCTCCTCAACTCCAACCATCTCCATGCCCCATTTCCCATCTCTCCCATATCCACCCGACCTTATCCCATGTTTCCCCTAAAAAGACAGCAGGCCTCCCAGGGTTACCGCTCAAACAGGACATATAAAGGTGGAACAAGGCTAGACTTGAGCCTCTACATCAAGGCTGTAAGAGAGAGTGCATCAGGAAGAAAGGACACCAAGGGCAGTTAAAAGAGTCTGAGAACCATCCCTAACACAACACACTCCAACTTTTTAGAATTCTACAAAAACACCAGGCTAGATGAGAATAAGATATATGTAGGGGACCTTAGAGTCTCCAGGTCTGCTGCTTCAGTCTCTGTTAGCCCCTAAGAGTCCTAAGCAGTTGACTCTGTGGGGATTGTTCTCTTGGTGTCATTGAGCTCTCTGGCCCCTGCAATCCCTCCTCCTGCTTTTCATCAGGTTTCCCTGAGCTCTGCCCAGTGATTGGCCCTGGAGCTCTGCATCTGCTCCCCTCAGATGCCAGGGGAAGCCTCACTCTCACATGAGGTTCCATCCTTTCAAATGAGTACAGTTTGTATCAAGCTGACATAAAATCCAGTCAGGACAGGGATAAATGCATTTGATAGATTATAAACATGAAAATTGTTGCTTATACAAAAACCCAACACTATATATAAAAGCATATGCTAATAAAGATGATTTTAAAAAATAAAATGGAAGCAAAGGGAGCACAGGTTAGAATATTAGGAAACTCTGTTGAGTTGGAGAGAACAAAGGATATACTCTATTCTAGATCATACAGTTTAGAATACAGGCTACCAAACAACTTCACTTCAGTCCATGGAATTCAGCCATTGACTTCTGACATCCTGAACTATAAAACGATGAAAATTTCATATGTAAACAAAAGGTCTTTTGTATTAACTTATTAAAGAAGTAGAAAACTCATATAAAGGCTTTTGTTAAATTTTCTATAAAGACATTTCACAGGGTAGCAAGTAAGAGACACTAAACACATTAATTTTCTGTTGTTCTCTGTGCCAATCACATCAATGAGCCAGGCTTTGGGCTTTTGGGTAAATGGAGAAGTACACAGGTTACTGCTGTGTAAGCAGCTGGTGAGGATCTCAGAGGAGGTTTTATCAGGAGGCTGCAGCTCTGTGGCTGAGAGCAGCCTGCCACCTGGTGGATGACATCAACTTTGCCTCATCTCTGAGGCATGGCTTTTATTCCTTCTCTTCTCCACTCTCCACTTCCCTTCCAAGCAGATGGCCTACCCTGAGGGATTCCTTTTAGACCCTAATGAATTGTCCTCTAGCTTCTTCTGTTTCTTAAATTCTTTTATTAACGAGATTAAGTATGCCAAGAGGGAGTTTCGATTTCCCAGGTCACAGATGCTCTGTGGAGCTCAGAAAGACTGCCTGTCACACTTCTTTTCTGCCTGTGAATTCCTTATTTCACATCAAATGATGATCATAAAGCTTCAAGAAAACTTAAAGATAACTTTACAGGACCAACAGAGCTCTAGATATCATACCCTTGGCATCCAAAACTAAAAAGGAAACTCGAATGTAAGTAGTAATAACAGAAACAAAACGATTCTGCCAGTGCTTACAATCGAGAATTGTGATAATGCATGTGTGAAGTGAATTGTGATATTGCTTGAAAAGTACAGAACAGAAAAATAAATAAAAAGGAGCACTGAGGTGTGAGAAGGCACATCTGTAATATAGAACTGGGGTGAAAGGAACAAAAGGAGCAAACTGGGGGTCAATTCTGGATCAGTCCAACCTGCATGACACAAGGTCTCATAAGACGCCATTAGTCACCTGAATGTGAGACAACGTAGGCATTTTATTCCCTAAGAAAATCATGTGACTGATCTTGAAATGTAGGTCTGTATTTTAATCAGTATACTTCCTCTCTTTTATATTATTAATATATTAATTATCAAAATATTTCTTTAAAACACATTCAAGTTTCACCTACAAATTGCTAGCATACCACCATATGAGAGGGACATAGTACATGGAGTGAAGAAATTCCCAATCTCAAGGTCAAGGATAAGGAAGGTGAGTAACTCTGCCCTAGACAGTGTCTAACAATTTGCCGTGTGCTCTAGACCTTTGTAATCTTCATGATTTATTTATGACAGCTGCAGTGAGCCTAGATTGTGCTTTCATGTCATTTATTAGCTGTTCATTTATATGGGACAGAAGGAGAGCAAGGGGCTGAAAACTAAAACACTCCTGCAGTAAAACTCTTGTGTTTCCCACAGTGTGTAGGGAGAGAACCTGGAGACCCTGGAGATGAAGACATATGATAGATATATATATAGATATATGTATATAAAGATATATATATATTTATAAAGCAAAATGTAGGCCCTCTACAAAAATTGTCACCACTTAAGAGCACTGCCTGCTTTCCCAGAGAATCTGGATTCTTTTCCCAATGCTCACATAGAGGTTCCTAACTATCTGTGGACATAGTTCCAGGTGACCCAATACTTCCTTCTGGCTTCCATGGGTCCTGCACACACATGGTGCACAGACAAACATTCAGACAAATATTCATACATGAAAGAAAAAGTTTATTCTCAAATGTATATTTAAAAGCAAAACAATTCTGAATTACGGTATCCAAAAATCATTTTCCCACAGCCCATAGTGGATACATGAAATTCCTTATGCTGCCTTTAAAAATGGACCACAAACCTGTGACTGAAAGCTACAGAAATTAACTCACAACGTTAGAATCAAATAGTCTGAACTCGATGAGTTGATTTTCTTAGACACAGCACCACTTTCCATAATGGCCAAAATGTAGGGACATCAGGGAATGTTGATCTTAGACGTAAATCAGCCTGAGACATTACAAGCTCAACTCAGCCTTGCTGTTTTAGCTCATAGGATCTCCCTTCAGACTCTGAATGATCACAGATAATCAATATCCACAGCAAGAGTGAAGACATGATTGGATTTTTCCATAATCATTCACAAAAAGATACCTTATCTAGGTACACACCAATATCCTAGCAAAAGAGAGCAGAGGCAGGAGGGTTATCAGAATTTCAAATACATCCTGGGCAAATATTAACTTTCAGGACAGCCAAAGCTGCATAAAAAAGTACTGCTTTAAAATATCAGAAAAATATATTGTTCTCTGTTCATCTGTCTGTTGTTCTCAAGACACTATCAGAAATGTTTTGAGTGTGAGGAAGAAGGTCTCTGAGGGTAAAAACAACTCTAAGACACCTGAAGTGAGTAAGTGTTGTAGACAAGGCTTTCTCTCACAATGATGCCTTCCAGTCCTCAGACTCAGGGTTTCCCTACTACCACCCACACTTCTGAATCTCATCAACAGTTCCCAAAATATGATGAACATTAAAAGAAATGTCTATTATAAAAGTGGGATTTCAAATCAGAAATGCTTTGATTAAACTAATTTATATGCGTGCAATATATGTAGCTATAAATAGATGCATATTCATGCATATGAACATACATCCATATGTGCAGATAAATTTGACACACTATTAACCAATTTATTTTTAAAATTATTTATATGAAATTTTATATTCACTTCCAAATAAACAATTTTCTCCTTTCTTTCTTGCCTTCAACAGTGCTATTGGATCTACATTAAAGAGAGATTATACTTTTCTATTTACCAAGTTCTCTGGATTTGAACATATTTGTGATCTTTGATTCACTAAATACAGAAAAAGACCATTATTAATACTTTTTCCACCATGGTTATAGTTCACATTGTAGAAGAAACATCAGTATTCCTAATATAGTTCTGATCCATGCAGTAAGTGGAGAAGCCATTGAAAATTATTGTTCTAGTAAGATTTCTATTGCTCTAATCAAACATTAAGACAAAATGACATTTAAGGAGGAAAGGGTTTATTTCAACTTACAGTTCTCAGTTCACCACCCATCACGAATAAAGTCAGCGTTAGAATTAAAGGCAGGAATCTGGCAACAGGTACTGAAGCAGAGGTCATGGAGGAATGCTGTTACTGGCTTGATCCTAATGACTTGCACAGCCTGCTTTCTAATACAACTCAGGACCAACTTCCCAGGGTAGATAGTTTTGGGGCACATGCATATTAATTATTAATTAATAAAATGCTGGGCAGACTTAACTATAGGCCAATTTTATGGAGTCATTTTCTTAACTGAGGTTCTCTCTTCCCAAATGACACCTGTCATAAAGAACATGGACTTTATCTACTGGTTTTCCTCCAAGTATGATATACACCTTGTTGCTTATTCTGAAGTCACACGCGCACACACACACACTAGTTTCCTCCACATAGCTCTTCTTGGCTGTAACTTTGCATATTATTCCCTTGCTAGGCAGATGCTAAAAGGAAACTCAGCTCAAACCTTGCTTTAATTGATCAATAGTTGGTGGTTTAAGCTCTGAAAATGAGGCTCCTTGATCAGCTTCAGGAGTTACTAATGTTTCAGATTCCAAGCAAGGACGTAAGGAGATGAGGACCGGGATGGGTAGGTAGGTATCTCTGAAGTTCTGCTGCTACTGATCTGTGTTCTGCCTTTATGCAATACATAAGGAGCCCCTAGTATTCCCAAGGAACCTTAGTTCCATTGTTTGCTTGTTCAGTGTTTGTCAAAGAATTTGAAGTATACATTCCTTCCTAATTCTAGTGTCCTTTGACTCATGATGATTAGATTTTCTTTTTTTTTACAGAATAACTCAGACACAAATAAATTTTATATATAGGGAATGTCAGAAATTCAGTAAAGAAAAATTAGGTCATTACTGCAATTTAAAGGCTTTCTGTTTCAAGCTGATGGCTTATAAATATGACATGAATATTCCTGATTTATTTCCAAACCATATGTTCTATTAAAAGACACGGCCATAAGAAGATTTTCAATGACAAATCAGCATGTATAAACTATTGTCAATACAGGCAAAACTAGTGGAAAGAGGGTGTCTTTCATAAAGAAGCACTGATTAGGTGACTGCAATAATTCTCACATTTATAAACTGCTACATCTTCAGTATGATTTCTGTTGGTAGTTGGAGTGAAATCTGTCCTAGGCTCAATGCTACTGAACCAGTTAAGATTCCTAGGTTAATAGCCAGATGAACAGAGGAGGGGTCTGCTTCCACTTCACTTGGCACCACACTAAAGAGCTTGTTGCTAGAGCTCTGTGCAGACACCACTGGCCTTGCAGCTGGTGGTGACCCTCTGTGCTGCAGACCTGGTCAGGGAGGATCACCACTTCAACCAGGTCCCTCCATTGCTTCTCTAATACTCTTTATTCTCTCCCTGTAGAAGCCAAGAGTTCATAGCTCTTCCTAGAGATAGCAAACAGGAATAACTCTGTTAGAATCTTTTAATTTATGCACACAATCAAAAGTATATCTAGAATTCTACATGCATTTTATGTAGACAGGTCTGTACCTTACAAGAACTTCAAATCTCATTGAGATTTATTGGCAGGATGGCTGGTGATGATGAGACATAAGTAGTAAGTAACATTTTGTCTGACATCACTTGTCTCTGCAGTAACTCTCCTCTTTCATGTCTTTCCTCTCTCTCTCTCTCTCTCGCTCTCTCTCTCTCTCTCTCTCTCTCTCTCTCTATATATATATATATATATATATATATATATATATATATATATATATCATTCTTACTCCCTGTCTCTTGCTTGCTGCCTGTGCATCAAGATATAAATTCTCAGCCCCATAACTGCAGGCCTGACACCATGCTTTCTGCCATGATGATAATGAGCTAACACTCTGAAACTGTAAGCCCCCAATTAATTGCTTTCTTTTTATGAGAGTTGCCTTGATCATGGAATCTCTTCATAGCAATAGAACGCTTGCTAAGACAGGCTGATTCATAGCCAAAAAGCTCTGAGACATTTGGGTTTTAGACTATTCTGTGAAGTCTGTAAAACATTGTTCCTACTAAAGATCTGTGTTTCATACTGGTGATCAGATTTTTAAAAAAACATGAATGGGCTATCACAATGTTTACATTGGGGCATGTGTGTTTCCCTTTCACAAATTGTAAATTCTATTCCTGTTATAACATACAAAAACCAGAAAATGTTGTGATGACATGACATTCTATCCATCATTTATACAGAGTGAGGTTCCTTAGTCTCCACAGTAATATAGAAATCAAAGAAAACATGTAAAAAAAACATTTCACTGGAAAAATTAACAAGAAGACCATCATGAAAGTTTCTATAAATGATAGTAAGGCTGTATGAACAGAAAGAGTAATCAGTATACGCTGCTGAAGGGATTACACCTGCTACACCCACTGTGGCATACGGCATGGAAGTCCTCAAGAAAACGTTGAACTACCATATGATGCAGCTACTAGGTGTGCTCGTAAATAAATCTGAACCACCAAAAATAGAGAAACTCCCACAATTAAGTTTATGGCTGCACTATTCCTAACAAAAAGAATTTAAAGAACCTAGTGACTATCAGCTGATTGATGGATGATAAAAAGCTGGTATATATATGCAAAGACTTTTACTTCACCAGAATCAAAATGGAATTCATACAAATGTGTCAAATTTTGTACTGCAGCTTTTTATATGGATTTGTTTTACAAAGGACTCTGTGCAACTGAATGCTTATTTTGCTGTACATAGGGGATAGATGTGAACCAAATTCTCCTAGTCCAAGCTGATTAGTAGTTATATTAAAATCTTCTACACCCTTGATGATTTTGTTATTTCATATTCCATCAATAACTGAGAAATTTTTTGTCATGGCGAAAAAAAGCTTCTAAAGCATGGCATGAGGGTGGTTGATTCAGAACATCTGCAAAGTCAAGGTCATCTTGGGATACTTAGTGAGATCCTGTTTCAAGATGGAAATAGAAAAGGATGTGTGCCAGCATCCTCACTGACCATAGAAGGAGAAATAACTCATACCTAGATGAGAATGTGGCCCTACAAACCTTGATTGCAGGTTATTAGACCCTGAGGAGAGGACCCAGACATACTCTGCCCATGTTGCAGGTATTGTAGGTATTGTGTTATCTTATGGTGCAGCAGTAGGAAACAAATATAACACAGTTTCACAACTGTGAGCTAGGACTGGAAACTTGAAAAATTCAGGAATGTGCTTCTGGGAAAGTTCCTGAGGATCACTTTGTTGAGCTTCTTCACTCCACGTGGGGAAGATAGAGAAACAAAAAGAGGCTCATGGAGAAGAGAACAGTGTCTGGGAAGCAAACCTTCCACGATTCTGTCTGTGCAGTCCTGAGCATTTAGTGTTCTTGCACCTACAGGTGGAACGACTAAAAAAGAAAAAAGAGCTGGACATGATGACGTGTGATCCAGCAGTAAAGGGAAAGGAGGTGAGTTGCAAGTTCAGGGTTACTGGGCAATAGGCAATGATTTCCAGTCACCTGGAGATATGTGTGAAGATTTTTCAATCCCTCTACTAAAATAGGAAGCAAAAAGTGAAAGAAGGAAAACAGAGACTATGGCCAGATGTGGACCATATTAGAGAATAAAGATGTGCGTATTGGAATACGAGAAAAGAACACTTAAAGCGTCTGACACTATGGATGAGCATTTGTGATGCACACAGAGATGCAGAGCAGAAGCAAAGCATTACAGACAGCTGCAAGAGGTTTCTTATGATCAACTAAAGGGGGATTTATGAAATCTCAGGGAAATAGAAGTAGAAACGTAAACCACTAGTGTGAGAATGTCAGCTCAGATCTGCAGGACAACTAACTACTTTCAGTGTTTTAAGCTCTGATTTTTGTCAATGACTGAGGAAAGTGTAAACTGGTTGTCTAGTCAATCTATCAAACACGAAAGGCTTTAAAGAGGGAGTCTGTAATAAGAAAGCAAATTGAAAAATTATAAAACATGTGAGGTGGAACAAACACACGTACTGGTTTTAAAATCTGATTCTCTGTTTCTCCATTTCACGAACATGACTTCTAAAGTTGTGTGGTTGGGAGTCTGGAGAAAGACACAGCTCAGAGACTGAGCCTCAGTGAGCAGCAACCCCAGGAGGTGTTCATTTAGCCCTGAGGCACAGTAGGAGGAGCCTCCTTACCCTGTTGACAGTAATAACTTGCAGCATCATTAGCCTACACAGGATGGATGGTTAGGGTAAAGTCTGTCTCAGACCCACTGCCACCGAACTGGTAGGGAAGCCAGATTCTAAAGTGGATTTTCTGTAGATGAGGAGATTTGGAAGCTGTTCTGGTTTCTGTAGGTACCAGTTCTAGCACTAATACTGGAAAATTGGCATTCTTGCTGGCCCTGCAGGAGATGGTAGAACTCTGTCCTGGAGACATGGTCAAAGAAGCAGGAGACAGTGTCAGCACAATGTTCCCAGTGGAACCTGGAATGATAAACAGACTTTGCTGTCACAGATGTACTGAAAGCACCCCAGAAAAGAACCATTCCATGTGGATCTGAAACAGCACTTAGGAACTAACTCTGAGGAATCATAAATGAAAGGGAAACATAAAACCAATTGAATGGCATAATTTCAATGATCAGAACATCAAGAAGCAGTCATGGCCACAATGGATGCTCCCGGCACTGCTCCCTCTCACCTGGAACCCAGAGCAGCAGTACCCCCAGAAGGAGAGCAGCAGACTCCATCTCTGAGTGCTGAACTAGAGGCTGTTGCTTGGACGCCCAGACAAGCTGCATATAAACAGGGTTTGAGCAATCTGCACTGTGTCTAATGTCATAATATGCAAATCAACTTAGAAAAGCTTGCCTTGGGGATCAAACGACACCTGCTCTTGTGCCACCCTATGTCACTATGTCATTTAGGATCAGCAAAGAATTCCCTAGAGTAGATTGAGTGTACCCTGAGTGACTTTTTGACTGGCCCTATGGAATATTCACATTCTGTTAATTTGAGGTTCCGTTTGTGGACACACAGTAGCTGCTCTTCTGTAAAGGATGTGAGTGCAAGAGGACTTTGAGCGCTCAAAATTAAACTGTACTTTTAAATTGTCATTTTTATTTTATGTGTAAGTGCTTTTTGTCTGCATATATGTCTATCCACCACATTTGTGCCTGTTGCCCTTGAATGCCAGAAGAGGAAATTGGATGTGCTTGAAATAATGTTGCAGATGGTTGTGAACTGCATATGGATCCTGGGAACTGATCCTATGACCTCTGTAAGAGCAGGATTTGCTTTTAACAATTGAGCCATTTCTCCAGCCTCAAACTACTTTTCAGTATCTTAGAGAAACAACGTATTTTTTCATTGTGGTACTTCTCAACAAAGAAAACAATCATGTTTAATAAGATAGAGAAAAAAGAATGTGGCATGGTTATATTAATATGAGAGTTGGCTCCACAAAGAGGCTTTAATCTAAAGATCATCAGAAACAGAAAAGACCATGAATGTTGAATATGGGATGAAGAACGAGGTTTGAAACATTAACTTAGAATGAACAGGCATCACTGAGGATAAGGCTTTCCAAGTTCTCACTCCAAAGCCAATACTGAGGCCACTCAATGCTTTCCCAAGCAGATGAATATTTTACCCTGAAACCAGGAACACTACAACAGAATGTAGTCATGCATGTAGTTGCTTCATGAACAGAGTGAAAGATATCCTGGCAAATAATGGTGGCAAATAATGATGTTGAGATTTGCATTCCTCTGGAAACAAACCATTAATTAGGTCCACACAGGAACATAGCTTTTAATAAAACCCCAGATGATCTCAGTAGTAACACTCTTTTATAATAAACATTTCCGTTCTTTATGGCACCTGAACTGGAGGCACTGGCAATGGTAAACATTGTGTACAGTGAGAGGGAAAGGCAGGTATTGCTGCTTCCAGGTATTTGACAGGAAGAAAGGCCTTGGATCCTGATATCCACTCATAGTATAAGGATAATTCAAGGGGGTTAGAGAAGCTTAATTTCCCTCACTCAAGGAGTGAAGTAGATTTCTGCTTGACTGTCCCCTGAAGTCTCATGTGGAAAAGCCATAACCATGAGGGTGGAGATTTGTTGGTGGTGGAACACGTATGAACAGAGGGCCAGTGGGAAGGTCTGTGGTCACTGACACTGTGCCCTTGGGAAGGACCGTTCTTGTAAACTCTTCCCATTTCCTTGCTCCACCACTCCAATCCTGATGTGCTGCCTCAGCACAGACTCACACAGGGCTTTCTACACAGATCCAAACCCCAAAACTGAGCCAACATTGTGCTCATTGTGTCCTTTTCTTCCAGTGATGAAACCACTGATGACCACATGAGGTATCTACCTTTATATGCAATTCGGAGCAAGAGATGCTGAAGACATTACACAATGAAACATTGCCAAACACACTCAGTTGGTGTTAGTGAGATGGTGATTTTCACCATTGCTGGCCAAGCTCTGTGAGGAATGTCCCTGGGATATTGATGTAGATGGCATTTGTGCATCACATTGGTACCACAACTTGCATGGCTTTCCCTATTTGTGAGTGTGGGAGGTCTCTCCATCCTGGATCTTCTTCAACTTCATTTTTCAATTTCCCAGTAATTTCACTGTAGGACTCTTAAACCACTTTGCTAAACTGTTTATAGATATTTTGTTTTAAAGTTGTAGTGAATGGAATTCCCCCTGATGTCTTTTTAGTAAGTTTCTGATTACTACACAGAAAAGCTACTGATTTTTGTGTGATCACTATAATCCTGCTCTTTGATCATATGATGCACTTCGCTGAAATAATTTCAAGACCAAGAGTTTTATGGTGCAGTTTCTAGAGTCTTTTAAGTATAAGAACATATTGTAATTTGACCTCTTCATTTACTATTTATATCACTTTCATTTCTTCTCTTGCATTTTCTGTGACTGAGATTTGAGCATTTCACTGAAGAAGAGTGAGAGAATCAAGACCCTTATTTTACTCAATATTTGAAAAGCAAAACTCTGGATTTCCTCACTTAGCATGATTACAATAACATTTTCATCATTCATATTCTTTGTGTGTGTTTTATTTTGCTTTACTGTGTCAATACGAATTTCATTCAGAATCCCATCTTTGTTTTGTTGTTATTTCTTTGATGCCATTATGAACGGGGTTTTCAGTAAACTACAACAGAGTCTAGCACACATGGAGTAAAAACGTATTGGCTCAGAGTCACTCAAATATTTCTCTCTCTCATCCTGCACCACCTGCTGCTGTCAGGACCATGGTCTCTGGATGGGCAAAGCAGCTCTGGGCATGGAGAGCTGGACCTATGCTTCTTGAACTGCCATGTGTACAGCAACTGTAGCAGCAGTCTCCAGATCAACTTCATATACATGAAGTTGAGAAGGTTCTTCTGTGCACTCTTCCGTTTCATCCTGGAGGTAGCAGGCTTTTCAGAACTCAGCCAGTGGGGACAACTGTATGTTGATAGGCTGCACATTAAACCAAGGGATATTCATCTCCTTCATAGCCTCTCAGAATCCTCTTCAAGGAGAAATTGACATGCACATTCCCAACCAAGTGATCTCCCAAGATATTGCAGACATTCATCCCTTCAGCCTCTCAGCACTTTTGTTGTTCTTCAATAAACTTCCTCATGAATCCCATTACACTGCTCTTGTCTCTCCGTATCATTCACAAAAGAGTGTGAGAGAGGTTCTTCTATGACGATGTCTTTAGGAAACTAAATGCCATTTGTGACTGTCCATTTTTCCCCATAAAGGAAACTTTCTGTTCTCATTTCAATCAGTACATTCTCTATGTTTTTGTTTTATTTTTTCCCTCAGCTCTTCTATATCATATGATCTGTCATTAGTCTCTTATCATGTGCTAGAATTCCTTGACATTATCGTTGTGCTTTGCTGCTGCCCAGCCGAGGGAGGGGTGAATGGATCAGTGCCGAGAAAGAAGAGGTGGAAGTGCACTTGTTAAAATGAAAGCTGTCACATTATCAAACTAGGGGGTTTGCTAAGGGCTCATTCACTTTTGGTGGAGATCACCCAGGCTTTTATTTGTACAGAACTTTTTTAAAATCTCCCAGTTATTGCATTACATAGAGGTTTGTCCCTGCAACAACGTCACATTAGTCATGTAAGCAAACAATTGTTTAACTTTACGTTTTCAGAAGCAGATCACATAGATGGGAGTCAGCTTCAGACTGGCGTCATAGGTCCAAAATCAAACAGGCAACTGTATTTTTAATGAAATGTGAGCACACTATTAAAGTTTTACTTGATAATTTCAGGGGTGATTATCTATGTGTCCTTGTCTTTACAGACATGCTAACCCCCTATCCTGGCCCTGGTCTTTACTGGGGAATTTACTAGTGCGTTCTATGCCAGAAATAATTTTGACATACGACTCTCTCATTCTCTGTGTCTGTCAGGTCCCAGATATTAGACATGAAACAACTCTCACAGTTACTTAGGGCATCCTGGACTTGAGGGTCAGTGAGATTATTATTTACATTTAGTGCTACAATCACCGTGTCCTTGTTTTCTACAAGGTGTCCCTTTCCCAGTTAGGAAGAGCTGAATTAAAGATTGCTTTTAATTTTACCAATAAGCAACACAGACACCATGACCAAAAAGACTCTCAGCAACTGTGCAGCAGAAAGAAGCAGAGAGGTAACTATCTCCTTGGCATGCCAGCAACCGGAAGTCTTGTCAAGCAGTTTACCTGCACCGCGATGGTGGTATAGTCACCAACAGTGCTTCATGTTTTACAGAATTATTGATGCTTCAATCCCATGTTTGTTCTGCTTCAACCATCATCTGTCATCTTTTGCTTTGGTTTCTTTCAGTCTGTTGGCGATTTCGTTATTTTGTCTGTTGTATTCGATTCATTAAAAATTTTATTCCCATCATTCTCATTTGAGGACATTTTTTCTTCCTAGCTCACTTTTTTTGGCCAAGTCGCTAATTGTCTTGTTACTCTTGCTGATGTTTCCCTTAATATCAGTACCTTTCCTCCCTACAGCCTTGACTGAATTCATTTCTTGTGTGTATCTTTTGTGGCAATTCTTCTTTTAAGGAGTATGGTTTTGAAATCTTCACCCAATAATACATTTATTTCAGTATCTGTGAGTTGAGTCCTTGAGAATATTATAATCTGTCATGGGCATCGTTTCTGCCTAGCTTTTTCATGTTGTTGTGTTTCTGTGATATGATTCAGGTCCCTTGGTTTAAGTACATCTTTTGGTTTATGTGAGGCTTTTATAAACATAGCCACATACTCTTAAGGGTTCACTGCCCAAAATCACTCAGATAATCTTTCATCTTTAAGATATTTGGAGATCTCCAGCAACTTTATGTAGTCTATAGCACACTGGTTCCATGACGTATTTCCAAAATAGGGGCTCAATAAATTTCTTAATGAGATTATGGACATCATCGGTTACCATGCTGTTTACATGGGAGCACAAAATATTCCCATCTAAAAACATTAAGTTCCATTAAATGCTATGAAATGTAAAGACTGGAAGACAGCATCTGCCACAAAATTAGATCCAGCATTAGAGTGAAGGAAGGTTTCTCAGTCTCCACAGTTAGAAATCAGATAAGGAGACTTCAGAGGAAGATGTGGTCCCACACATAGGGGCAACATCTACCACATATTTTCTCCTTTATGGGTATAAATATGTGAATTCTAAATGTGTAAAGGTAATATGTGTATTTGAATATATGTACGTATGTGTGGTATATCTCTGTGTGAGTGTATTTGTAAGCATGTATATATGCATATACGTATGTCTTTTATATCTATATGTGCTTGTTTATGTGGGTATGTATGTGTGTATATGCGTGTAAGTATATGTGCATTTATGGGAGTGAGAAAAAGACAGAAGGGAGAGAAGTGGAATGAGGGGAAGAAAAAATAGCAGGAAAGGGAATTGGAGATTAGTGGATATGGCCAAAATATGATAGAATTGAAAGACCGGGCTTTTATAAAACTTATGTAAAATGAATATATACCAATAAGGATTTTAAGGGGCAGCAAAATTGCTCAAAGAGCAAGGAAAATTGGCACAAAGCATGAAGTCAGACCAGAGATTGATCCACAGAACTCACATGGCAACAAGAGAGAATCAAGTCCAAATTGTCCTCAGACATCCACAAACATGGGACATGCGCACCTACAGACACACACACACACACACACACACACACACACACACAGGGAGAGGAGAGAGAGAGAGAGATGCATTCTCACATGCACACACACAAAGATAATAACCTAAAATGTAATGAAAATGAAAAGAATTTATGAAAAAGAAGTGAAAGGCAGAAGAAATGTACATCAGTAAGGAAGTAATAAATCCCACTAGATTCTAGAAACAGCAAGAAACATATTCTTTCCTAGAGCTTCCAACTGAAATGCAATCTGCCAACAATGACACTTCAGCCCAGAGGGTCTAATGTTGGATACCAGATTCATAGAAATAAAGAAAGATATTCCTCTCATATTCAAGCAACAGAGCTTGTGGTAAATTGCTGCATGAGGAATACACAGCTAATACTGAGCTCTTTTCTATATTTTCATTCTAATGTTTTTCATACCAAAGACATAGGAAACATTGAACCCAATATTTTTTTTTGCTGAGCTCTGCAAAATTTTTCATCACACTTTCAGAAACACTGGCTCTCAGGCAGAAGGGGAAGTGTGCAGGTCAAACACTGTGTGGTGCAGGCAGCTGGTGAGACTCTCAGAGGAGGTTTCTGTTCGAGGCTGAAGCACTGTGGGAGGATAACTGTGCTCCTGCACACAGTAATAAGTTGCCAGGTCCTCATCCTGGAAACTGCTGATGGTGAGACTGAAATCCATCCCAGATCCACTGCCTACGAAGCGATCAGGGACCCCAGTGTGCCGATTGGATGCCCAGTATATCAGCGTTTAGGAGCCTGCCTGGTTTCTGCTGGAGCCAGGTCAAGTAATTCCGATTGGAGCTTCCTACAAGACTCTGACTGGACTTGCAGTTGATGGAGACTGTCTCTCCTCTGGACACAGACAGCGAGGATGGAGATTGGGTCATCACAATGTCCCCACAGGCACCTGCAATCAGGAAGAGACAAGGAACATGCATATACACAGACAAACACAAATTATAATGACAGTTGAAATTTGTTATTTAAGGGTCCTTGAAATATTAGATTGTCCAAGTATTGTTATGTAAGAAATATTATACCCAGGCACACACTGTAAATTTCTATATACAAAAATGTGACTCTGTAAAGATTATAATAATTTTAAATTTCTCACCAGACACCCAGAGCAGCAAGGACATGAGGACCTGTGTCTGTGACTCCATATTGCCACCCCTGCCTCTCTGAGGCACCTCAGTCCTCACATAAAAGGCCTGGATATAAATTCTGAGCAAATGGGCTGGGCAAGAGGAGACCATGCAAAGCAGTCAGCAAAATAAAAAAAAAAATGCCTGGGAAGGGTGTCAGTGAGCGGCTGGTGTCAATCAACAGCCAAAAATACCAGCACAGAGATCATGAGCAATCACTGAAAGAGATCCGGTTACAGCTCTCCAATAGAGATCTAATAGATGCTCTGACAGAATCTCCGGTTTTAAAATCCAGAACATTTTTTAATCAATTGACTTTTGCAGAAATGTTAACAGAGCTATCACAAACTGACTGTTTTTTAAGTCAAATTATGTACAAAAAATCACCAACACCACAACAACAAAGAAACATAGAGTAAGAAACCATGCAATAAGGGAAACAAATATTGGAAAAAGGAAAAGAAGAAAGGCAAAAAAAGATAGAATTGTGGCAAAATTTGTTGATTATCACCCATCTCCAAAGCCACCCATGTACTAAGGGCAATGAACAGTGCTTCAGACATTTGAACTCCAGTTTCAGGTTAAATAGGGGACAGAGATACAAAAGAAGCCCAGAATTCATTCTGGAATTCCTGGGGATCATTAATTTAGCCTGGGATCAGACCAGCTTTATTCTCAAAATAAAGGTAAACCCAGAAGAAACTAACTAGTATGCTTCCCACAACTTTGATGAACTGAAAGAGGGTTCTAAATCAGCAGAAATGGAGGACAATAAAATAAACAGAATTTCTTCATAAAATAGTTCTGTAAACCTACACTGCCAAGAGTTGCTATTCCAGAAATACATATTCTAGTGTAATCTAGACAGTAGCAGTATTAAAACTGGGTTAAGATGGTCTTGCTGACATAGTAACATGTAAAAACTTTCCAGCAGGGGGCAGAGCCATCCTAAATCAAGTAATAGCTTTACTAAGACCAACAATTCACAACATTAGGGATTGTTGTCATGCAAGGAAAAATGTTTGAGTGTGAATGAAAATAAATAGCAATAAAAGAAATCACAGAGCCTTCCAAGATTCAGATTAGTGAATTGTGAAAGTATTCATAAGATATAAATCATAAACCCAGTATCATGTGTAAAGCAGAAGAAAAAAAATAAATGAATAAAATATCACTGAAAAGAGTGGAGGTTCACACTTGTAATCACAGAACGTGGAGATAGAAAAAGAACGATCATGAATTTGAGGCCACCCTGGGGTACGTAGCAGTTTTAGGCCAGTCTAATCTATGCAAAGAGAAACTCTCTCAAAAGTGTTTCATTAATAAAAGAGTTTCAAGGCAGCTGCTCGCAATTTCGAGCCAAAGTAAATTATTTACCTGATGATAATATTTTATCATTGAACCAAGAATATTACTTAAAATCAAATATGTGTTTAACCAATGTGCATTTCCCTTTTATTTTCCATTACATGTATAATTTAATATGACAACTTCTCAGGTATAGAGCATTAAATAATTTCTGATAAGCATATTCAAATCTCATCTATAAATTGACGATACATCATGACAAGAGAGAGACAAACATTGTGTGGATTGTGAAAGTTACCAATCTCAAGGTCAAGAATATCCATCTATCAAGGTGTCATGTGCTCTTGATCTCTGCAAAACTTTCAACTTTGATTTGTGACAGCTGCAGGGACTTCCCAATATCCATTACAAGAAATAGTAGGCATAGGAAGACTTTCAATAATTCTCATAAAGTAATATATTATTGTTTCTTCAAATCAACAGGTGGGTCCTGAGGATGTGGGAGTTTATTACTGCATTCAAGTTATAGGAATTTTTTATACAGCGTGACAGTCATGAACAAAATCTGTCTGCTTAGGGATTCACAGAGTGTACACATGCTATGTTGCTCAGGAGGGTCTGAATCTGTACTAAAGGATGAGGTTGGAAAACTCGAAGCAGCTAGTCACAGCCGAGGGTTCTTTGACACTGGTACCAGTAGACACTTAAGACAAACAAACCCATTATTGACCCCATAACCTTTAACAGCTGTGAATGTCATGGTAGTAGACCAGTAGAGACAGTGCTCCTTAGGTTAGGCTCCTTTTCTTTTCAGTAAAGATCCTCATCAAAAGTACCTTAGATCCTATCACACATTCGCATTCAACCAAGCAGAGCATGAATGAGATTCCAAAAATGAATCTACCCTAATCAAATATCCTACAATGTACTGAGAGAAATGGCCATTTGACAGAGACCTTACAGTCACGAGGAAACGCTGATCAAAATAAGAAAGCTGACTGGGAAGTTAAAAGAGATGCTAGAGAGAGATATGAAAGCCCATGTCTCCGTCACACAAAAGTCACATTCAGTGCTGCTTCATAGAAGAACACTATGAGGTTAGGTCTCACTCTGCATCTCTGACCCACTCACCTTCCCCAAATTAGGCTGTACAATAAACCACAGCAACAAACCCAGCTTTAGTCAGTGGCTCAGCTTCTGTTCACTCCTGAAATTGTGCAAACCTAACCTCATGGATTCCATCAGTCCATTTCAGGGTTTCCTCTCCTGCCTACCATCCAAGAAGGAGTCTGTATTGCTACCTTGTGATTCTCTGTAATGGCCTGTTTTTCTAATCTGGGGGAGTGGCTTTGCTTTGTGACATCCTTTCTCTTATGAGTTTCAAAAGAGATGATGAGTTTACAATTTTTTCAAACTCTTCCTTTGTGTTAAGGTGAAGTGTCTCCTCTAGGCAACTTTCATGCAGAAATAAAGCTTTTAATAATGAACTCCATTAACTTTACTCAATTGGGTGTAACAGCTCATTCCTTTCTCACCCCTGGGGTAGGTATGTAGTTGAGTGCTGTGTTGCTGTGTAGCTGTGTGATTATGGGGGTTGTTTTTGTTTTGTTTTGTTTTGTTTTGCTTTTTTAGAAGAAGAGAGGGCATGAAACTTTCATGACTGCTGGTCGCTCAGAATGAGGATGAGAAGATGTCTGAACGTCATGAGGAATTCAGCCTTTTCAAACACAATTTCATCTGCTCTCATTGTTAGTTTAATTTTCGTCTCCAAAAGAACAATGGGCTGATGTTTTTCTTTTATAAATATGGAACAATTCTCTGTCCTCTTTGTTACTCACAGATCATAAGAGGGACTTCCTCCTACCTACCTAAATATATGACTTCTAGTGGATACATATTCTATTCTATAAAAATAACCTCAATTTGCTTCTTGAACGGTTCATGTGTTTCTTCTTATAAGGAATATTTTTAACAAGCATATTAGGCTAGTGATGTCTTCCAGGACAGAACCTGCACTCTCAGCTTCCCATTCTAGTCTAACTCCACTCATCTGTACCAGCTGTCAATCCACAGAAACACTTTTTACAATGCATGTGCCAAGCATGATTATGAAGATGTGTAGCATCTTACCTACTATTTGTAGGGAAAGCATGGACCAAGATTAGGAGACAGTTAAATCACACAGTGTGGCAAACAGAGCACAGGGTAGGAATGCCAGTTCCCAGGAAATGAAACTTTTACCTTTTCAAAGGATGAGGCAAAGACCTGGACTGGACCTTGCCAGTTCAACTCTAGGGAAGAACAGAGATCTAACTCACATTTTGTCTTTTGATCATGGCCTCTAAGAGAGCTTTGGATTGGTCTGGATCTCAACTGGTTCCCATTTTTACTTTTTAAAGCCTGATGAGTTATACTATTTGAGTGTCTAAGGGTCCTCAATATCCCTTAAAGCAGCAAAGGATTTCTAATATTTTTAAATCTTCATTTACACAAATAATCTGAGCCTAGCAATGAATGAATGTTGAAAGATGTAAATGGAAGTGTCTATAATAAGAATTTTATCAGCTTTGAAGTGTAATTGAATAAAATAAGAATACCACCCTGATCAATAATTAATTGCTTAACGGTTAATTTTCTAAACTAACATTCTTATAATGCCATATTTCTTCTAAGTGATTTAAAATAACATCCCATTTTATACAGATTCACTGTAGCTTATAGAAGCAACGCAGACTTCTCTATAGACAAAATGACACTAAAGTTAACTGAAGGTGAACTGCTTGTACTAAATCCCTTCAGTGCAATATCACAGCTTTTAAGGCATTTGACTCATCATTTTCTTTCTCAGTCTAATAAGATTTGTACTTAGGAGGAGTATAGTTGCTTTGCTTTGGATAGTTTGTAGAACATCTGTTCCAGGCCTTCTGGCTTTTAGAGTTTCCAATGAGAAGTCTAATATTATGCTACTGACTCTGTCTATAAATATTACTTGATCATTTTCCCTTGCAACTTTAAGAATCTTTCTATGTTCTGTGCATTTAGTATTTTGATTATTCCTAGTCTTGGGGAAGTTCTGTTCTGGCCCTGTCTCTTCAGTGTTCTGTGTGCTTCTTGGACATTGATAGGCACCTCCCTCCTTAAGATGGGAAAATTTCCTCCTATCATTTTTCTGAATGAATTTTCTGCAACCTTTGTCCTGGATTATTTCTTCTTCCTCTTCCTCTTCCTCTACTTTTCCTTATACTTCTTTTCCTCCTGCTCCTCATCCGTATTCTTACTCTTCATTTTCTTCTTCTTATATACCTATTATTCATGGACTACGGATATTTTATAGTATCATAGATTTCTTGGAGAGATTTGAATGAATTTTTAAATTTCACATTCACTTTGATTGAGGAATCCTTCTCATCTAACTTTCTACAACACTTGAGATTCACTCTACCGTGTCTGCTAATGTCATGGCGAGGCTTGCCACTGAGACTATTGTTTCACTTCCTCAATTTTTATTTTCCACTTTTATCTCAATTTGAGTTCTCGTTAGTGATTCCATTTCTTTGTTAAATTCTACTTCCATGTCTTTAAACGCTGTCTTTATTTCATCCAACTGTGTGTGTCTTCATGATCTTCATTAATGGTTTATTGATACCATGTTAAGGTCCTTAGTCATCACATTTGTAATTGCTGTTTCAAGTCCCTGCCCTTTCATTTCTCAGGATCTACTGTAGTAGAGTTACTGGGTTCTGTGCAGGTACTTTATGTTAGCTGTTCATATTTATATGCTTGTGATGGTGTCTAGGTATCTGCTGTAGGAATGACTGAGGTGATTCTGGTTGATGATATCATATCTTGTCGTTCTTGGGTGGTTGTTCCATTGCATCATTTCTACTGACAGCTTTGGAGCACTAGAAAGTGTTGTTGCTGTAGATGGCCTGGTACACAGTGTCTCTTCAGAACAACGGTGGCAGAGAGGAATAAAGGTGAGCTAGGAGACATGACTTAGAGAGACTTCAGAAAAGCACTTAGGAGATCCTGGCCACACTAAGAGGTGGGATGCCCATGGAGTTGGAGGTGTACTGGAAGGAAGGGCTCCAGCAAGAGGCTTACAGTAAGACAAAATAATCTGAAGAGAGAGGAATGACATGGCTGTGGGACCCTGGATCGGTATCAAGAATTGGAGTCTCTTCTGAAAAGAATTAAGTAGGGAAAGGGGCAGCTACAATCAGGTTGATACAGGACCAGGAATGAGACAGAACAGAGGTTCTGTACTTTTTAAGAATCAATAGTATGGTTTATCAACTTTAGTTTCCCAAATTCTGCAACATGGAAAACAGCCATCTGCCAGATTTCTCCACTTTTAGTTCCCTTAGGGTTCCAACAGGCAATGGTGCTTCTTGATTTTACAGAAAATACATCGGACATTTCTTCATAATTTCCTTGATTTGTTAGCATATAATGGAGAAGTTCCTTTTTAAATTTTTCCTGTTTACATGATGTTTTCCATAAAATTTTGAGGCTTCTAACACAATTTCTGTTAAAAACTGCTCAATCTCATCATTCCCTTGTCCAATGGGCCTGGCAACCCTGTATGATATGTAGTATTGAGCAATATCTAATGGACCATTTCTGTCTAGATTTGCTCTTTACAGTGCCAAAAATATTCGTATGAATTATCAGGAACAAATTCCCAGCAGTTTCTATATGCAAAACAACTGCAAACTGAGAATCAATGATGGTATTAAGAGATTCAGGAGAGTCTAACAATACCATAAGAGTAGCATAAAACTCTGATTTTTGAACTGAAGCCTATGGAATTTGATCAACTTTCTTATTTTTTTCTGACTTGTGGCCTGCCATTCCTGACTTATTTGCATCCATATAAAATGTGAGTGATCCAAAAATAGGTTTTTCTTTCCCAATATGTGGGAATATCTAGTGAGTTCCTTTATCAGACTGATTTACTTGCTTTTAGGATGTTTGATATTAATCTCTGAAATAATTGCTACAAGCTCTTTGCCAATCTTCATTATTTACCCATAATGGCATATCTCAGAATTAGTATAAGGCACTACTATTTCTGCTGGATCTGTTCCTGACAGCTGACAAATTCATATTATTCCTTTTTTAAATAAATTGGCAATATTTTTATATACGTTTTTAGTTTTTACTCTGCATATGTGCCATAAACAACCATTCTAAAATATTATTGTCTCTCCATAAGAATTCCAGTAATGGAATGTTTTGAATGAATGATGACCAAAATACAATTCAGATGAGGATCTATGTGACTCGCATATTCATCTTGTAGTCTCTTTTCTACCAAAGTTAACTCCTGCTTTTCTGCAGGGTTTACCTGTCTCAGAGTATATAGGCTGGATTCTCCTTACAACATTTGAAACTAATTGCTTAGTTCTTGTGTAGTAAATCCAATTCTGAGTCTTCCCCAATTGATCTCTCCCAATAATTTATAGAAGGGATAATTACAATACATACATATACACCTGACAGACTTCATTATACAAGCATTGATACTTAAAATGTCTTTTCTAACCTACCTGCGGTGGCATACACTGTTGATCCTAAAACTTGTGAGCAGAAGGCAGGAGGATCTCTGTGAATTTGAGGACAGTCTGGTCTCTATAATGGGTACAAGATTTCCCAGTACTATGTCATGAAACTCTGTCAAAGTAAAAAAAAAAATGCCTTTTCCTATGGCGATTTGTCTGGGTTGATATACGAAACAGCAATTATGTCCTGGTACTCTCTATAAGGACATGATTTTTCTCTAAGAAATAAGCACTGTGAAATATTACAATAGTTTTAAATATCTCAGGAGATATCCAGAGGAACAGAGACATGACAATCTAGGTCTGTGATTCCATCTTGCTGCCTGTGGGCTGAAGAAGCAGTAGAAGCCGCTGGGATGTGCCTCCACTCCTATAATAGGTGAGAGGAAAGAGCAAGCAGTGGGCTCCTCTTCTCATGCCCTGGACAGTATATTTTGGGTTGACTGCTTCTTGAAAGCAGAAGGAACATGCTTGTCTCCACTGCACCTGGGATCCATTGGGAAGATGCTTCTCTTTCCCGCCACAGGTGTTCCTGCCTCAGGTGTTCCCACCCTGCCATGCTAATTAGGCTTCTCTGCCCAAGGGAGGGAACCTGCCTGCCCCGGAAAGATATTTAAACAGGAAAAAGCCCACTAATAAACTGAGTTTCCATGTTCAGCAAACATGGCTCCCAAGGCATTCTTCGTGCCCTGTCATTTCTCAGGTCCACTGAGTGGACAGTTTCGAAAAGGTCACTAACCCCGGCTTCAGCCCATGCCTTCTCACCACTTAGGTCTGAATCCCCTCCCTGGCCAAGGAATGGGTTCAGGCTGTCGAGGACAAAACATCCTTCAGCTGCAGTCCGGCAGGACAGCACAGGACCCAGAGAAACAGAGACCTACACTGCCCCTGCCTGTATGTAACAGCTAAGCTCTCATTGCACAGCCTGAGTTTGTACAGTCTGAACAACTAGGATGTCCTGTAGGAACCCATGCAAAGCATACAGAAAACGAGCGCACAAACCGTATGGCAGCGGATGTGAGGGTTCCCAATGTCAATCAACAGACAAGAACATAAGAGAGCATGAGCAATCACTGGCAAGGAAGTCAACATGAAATCTCAGAGACCAACGAAGCCCACAATCCACAAAAGTCTAGAGGTTCTAATCACAGACTTAAACTAACAACATGGACATGGAAGGCATGCTCATATCAGTTAACACACATGATGGTAGAACAACCAAAGTTTAGCAGGCTTTGGGACATAGGTAAAGTGGTAGATAACAACAGAATGCATCAGAAGGGGAAAGGAGGATAAGTGACTAAATAGGAATGACAAGGACAGGGAAATAAACGGGAGGAAACAAATGAACGAGAGAGGGAGGGAAAAAATAGAGGTAAAGGAAAGGAAGAAGGAAATTCTGGTATGGGAAGGGAGTGGAAAGAGGAAGACAGGGATGAAAAAGAAAAGAGTGAAAAGGGAAAAGCAAAAGTAACAAATTTTGTAAAAACAATTTTTTATAACACTGGAAAAAATTACTCCAGATACAAATATTTTGTATCCTATATTCAACGGAGAGTAGTGAAAAATTCCTGAGTTGCAGTTTCCAAGCTGGACATCAATCAAAGAGCAAAGACATGCCCTGAGTATACCCCATGGATTTATATGGCATTCTCATTTAACTATAGAGTTATAAGGGGATTTAGTGTCATTGGAAATGTAAACCAAATTGACACCAACCTTCCAAAAGACAGAAAAGGTTACTACAAAAAATAGGAAATGGATGGACAAAGTGAAAAGCAAGAATTACTCAGGAAGACATGTTGCAGCCCAGTGCTGAACCCCAACACTGATGTTTACTTTATTACAAAAATCCACGTCCTAGAGCCCAGGGTCAACCCCATGGATCATGAAAAACTGACAACAATAAGGGTTTCTGGATGCTAATCGGTAAAAATTCTTGGAAAAGCTGATGTGGCCTGATGCCACCACCTGACCCAATCGTAGATAACAACTTGGCCAGACATCTCCTGTACCATAGTCACCAAGGCAGTGAGTCACCACAGGTAGGAAGCCTGCTACCCCAAGCCTTCCACTACATCAGCTCTGCCTACCAAACCCCAATCCACTGCCATTCCCCCAACCCTAACACCAACCCTTCTCACCATCACCCTAAAAGCCAGAAAGGCCTGGACAGATGTGGTACAGATGCTAAGGGACCATAGGTGCAAGGGCACATTACTATATCCAGAAAATTTTTAAATTACTATAGATAATTCCCTGATAACTCTAAACTCAAACAATATCTATGTACACATCCAGCACTACACATCTACTAGAAGCAAAACTTCAACCCATGGTGGTTAACTATGCTCAGGAAAGCAGAGGAAATAAATTGTCTCAACCATCATAATCAATATAGGATGGGGACAAATACACAAACACACACACACAGACACCACAAACAACAAATAATAAAAATAACAAAAGCGAACACTCATTGGTCATTGGTATCACTGAAATTCAGTGGACTCAATTCTCTAATAAATAACACAAACTAGCAGAACGTATTTAAACAAAATCCATCATCTGCTGCATGCATGAAACACACCGCAACCTCAAAGATAATCATTACCTCAGAGTAAACAGTTGAAAAGATTTTCCAATCGAACAGACTCAAGAAGCAAGTTAGTGTAGCCATTCTCAGAGCAAACAAAACAGACTTGAAGCCTAAATTAATCAAAAGAGATGAGGAAGACTACTTCATATTCATCAAAAGAAAACTCTACCAAGACAACATTTCAATTCTTAACCTCTATATCCCCAACAGAAGGGTTCCAAATTTTATAAAAACACATTACTGAAGCTGAGAAGGAGCTAACAGTAGATAGTATTACCAGCCTATTTAGAATTCTCATTAAGCCATAAAGTGAAAAGAAAGTAAGGAAATGTCATGACATGAATAAAATGTTGTTTTAATCTTTCTTACTATGCAAAAGTCTTGATGTTTAAATTTTTCTAGAAGTCAAGTGTTAATATGATTTCTAATAAGATGACTCATAAAAGTGGAGCTGGTGAGTTCTTGGCTAATTATGATCAAGATGGTTAATTTTGTATGTTTTTCTGGAGAATTGCTCATTTCAGCGATAGCACATTAGAGTTGAGAGACAGAAGAGGATAATGCACCATCCAGCAGCAACTCAAGACCAACACAAGGACAGACATAAGGACAGTAGAATCACCACCATTGTGCTGCAGGCAGATGTGGCCATCAGCACAGTAGCCAGGGCTACAAGGACAAGTATCAGGAGCACATGGCTACAAAGTCCACATGTTCACTGGGAAATGAGCTCTAACTTCTACCCAATCAGAATATTCCTCACAAACAGTGCCAAACTTCTTGAACACCTAATACCACTTTACCTAAGCCAGTTAATGTCCATAGAATAGATCCCAAATTCTTCCTTCTCATGTCTATGATGCCTTTGGCTTTGTTCATGAACTCCACTGATGATACAACTCAGACCACTAAGTATCATAAGAGTTGTGTCTGTGCTGGTGATACAGAAAAGACAGAGTTGGGACTCAGGAGGTTTGCCTGCCTGCTGACACTAAAGTCTCAGTGTCCTATAAAGTCAGGTAGTGTCTGCCAAACACTCTCAGATCATGCCAGCACCAGGTAGAGCAGTGATGCAGCTCATTCTCACACTTCTGCTTTTCTAGATAGATTATGACACAGCATGTCACTGTGGTGTGGGGCACTGACATTTCTACATGTATGCCAAACACAGATTCAATTCTGGTGCCATCTCAACACACATTTCATTGGAGTTATGATAAGTGAGAAATTGTTCCCAAAAGGCTCATGTGTGAAAAGTTTTGTACCCAGCATGTAGACCCAGCTATGGCCAGGTAATTGATTTGTGAACTTTTGAGCCAATCCATCAATTTAATCTTGTTACTGGAATGTGATAGAATAGAACCTGGGGCTGTTGTGATGTCACAAGAGTCATGCCTTAAAAAGTAGGACTTCTCTCAAGCCCCTTCTCATCTCTCTCTCCTGCTCAGCTGCCATTAGGTGAGCAGCCTTCCCCTGACATGGACTTGTTCCATGATATTCAACCTCATATTTGACTCAAAGCAATGAACCCAAAGAAATAGAAAGAAATTGTGAAAACCTTCCTGTCTTTAAGTTATCTTCCTGAGATCCATTGTCACAGTGAACAAACAATTTCCACACATGGCACAATCTACACAAGCCCATGCTTCTCCTAGGTACATCTGAAAAATGGGCTCCAAATGAAGACACAGGCACAGGAAGCAAGCTAGTGAGTGCCTAGTCACATGCAGATGGTATAAGATATATGGAGTTCCCAAACAACTGTTTGTAACCTATATGACTCTTGTTCCTGCTCTATGTCTGTCTTTCAAAATAAACGTTCAACCCTAGGTATGGTAGCAAACAACTTTGACCCCAGCACTAAGGAGGAAGAAGTGGGTGGATTTCATGAGATCAAGGCCACACTATTCTACCAGGAGAGATCCAGGCCAGCCATGGCTGGATTATAAGACCCTGTTTCAAAATGACAACAAGAACCCATGTCAGTAACTACACTTTATCAAAAAGAAGAGATGAGAGAAATTATCAGGAGCTGAAGAGTAAGGGAAAATTCTCCTGTGAAAGCCAAAAGACTAGTTTTTCTCCAGATCCTTCAGTGAGAATATAACCTACATTCTTGACTTCAATATATGGAGATTTGTGTGGGACTTGTGCATTGCAGAACTATAAGATGGTGAACTTATCGTGTTCAAGCAATAGAATTTGCCCTAAAATGTTACAGAAGAAATAAAAAAACAGACACAAATGATTTACTTCTTTTCGTGATGAGGTTCTTCCAATTTGAAGGATCTAAAAGGGCATCAATGCATGAATTTTTCTACTGAGCCTTGCACAAATAACTCAGACATAGAAACTCTCAGAGAGAAGGGGAAGTCTGCATGTTCAGGGCTGTGTTTGGTGCAGGCAGCTGGTGAGAGTCTCAGAGGAGGTTTCTGTTCGAGGCTGAAGCACTGTGGGAGGAAGTTATAACCTTGAAGACAGTAATAATCTGCCATGTCTTCAGCCTGGACACTGCTGATGGTGAGACTGAAATCTGTCCCAGATCCACTGCCTGTGAAGCGATCAGGAACACCAGTGTCCCGAGTGGATGCTGAATAAATCAGCCGTTTAGGAGCCTGCCCTGCCTTCTGTTGGAACCATGATACATAACTATATACATTCTCACTTGACTTGCAGCTTAATGTGACCCTGTCTCCTACTGATGCAGGCAGGGATCTGGGAGACTGAGTCATCACAATGTCACCATGGGAACCTGAAATCAGAAATAATTGATATAAACATATTCACACAAAACTCCATGATGCAAACACTGAAATTTAAAATTTTTTTCTAATGGCAATATGTCTGCATAATATTGACTTGCTACAGAAAAAAAGGTACTCTATTCTATGTATCCAGTAACTGTTATTTCTCTACAAATGAATTAATCTGAAGATGTTATTGCATTTTTAAATTCCTCACCAGACACCCAGAGCAGCAGGAATATGAAGATCTGTGTCTGTGACTCCATCTTGATGCTCCTGCCTGTCTGGTGCATTTCAGTTCTCACTGCACAGCTCGGTTTATAAAATAAGGGCAGCTGGGCTGGTCTGTAGGCACCTATGCAAAGCAGTCAGCAAATAAAAAAGTAAATTGCCTGGGCAGAGGGGTGTCAGAGTATCTGGGTTAAATCAAGAGTAAAAAATAATATCAAAGTGTGTAAGCAATCACAGGGAAGAATGAGAACACAGAAGCTCCAGGACAAACTTAGAGCTCTCTAGCCACAAGTGTTCTGGTGCTCTCAGGACAAGATTGGTTCAAAATGAAAAATATTTATAATAGGTGAGTTTTACAGAAAAAAAAATAGTAGATCTACCATTGAACGACAATACAAGGGTAACAATGAACATGCTGGGCCATAACAGAAAGAAAGAAGAAAGAAAGAAAGAAAGAAAGAAAGAAAGAAAGAAAGAAAGAAAGAAAGAAAGAAAGAAAGAAAGAAAGAAAGAAAGAAAGAAAGAAACAAACAAACAAACAAAGAAACAAAGAAACAAAGAAACAAAGAAACAAAGAAACAAAGAAACAAAGAAAGAGACAAAGAAAGAGACAAAGAAAGAGACAAAGAAAGAAACAAAGACAGAAACAAAGACAGAAACAAAGACAGAAACAAAGAGAAACAAAGACAAGAAAGGAAGGAAGGAAAGAAAGACAAGGAAGGAAGGAAGGAAAGACAAGGAAGGAAGGAAAGAAAGAAAGAGGAAACGGAAAAAGAGAAAAGAAAGAAGCAAAGAAAGAAAGAGAGAAAGAAAGGATATTGGAGTAGAAATAAAGAATGAGGAAAAGAAGGAGAGGATAGAGAAGAATGAAAGAATAAAAAGGGTGCAGAAGAGGAGAGGAAAATTTTGGAGGAGGGAAGGGAAATGCAGGAGAGGAGAGAGGGAATTTAAGAGGTAAAGAAGGAACATTAAAAGACTCCTTTTGGGGAAGGGGAGCTAGAGAGAATACTCAGTGGCAAAGTTGTTGTTCTTGCAGAGGACCCAGATGTGATTACAAGCACTCACATGATGGCTCCTAGACATCCATAACTCCATTTCTACGCACATGCATAGTACACAGACATACATACATTCAGTTCAAGATGTGAATCCTTAGTTCTACTCTGCAGCCATGTCTGCTGCCTGCTGCCTCCATTTTTGCTACCATGGACTCTAATCACCTGAAAGTTCATGGTGTTTTTTCACAATAGAAAAATAACTAATGTAAAGGGACAATTCATCAAGACTATGTTATAATTGTGAAGAGATACACACCAAACATGGAAAACTGTATGTGGTCTGAAAGACTGTCTTTCTTTGCTTTATAATGATTTCCAAAGCCAAACTGTTGATCAATTTGTATTTGAAGAATACATATATAGTATCATTAACCATATTTTTATATTTGATTTCTCCATCATAAACATTGAATTTACTCACAAAAATGTTATATAAAGTCAGGAAGATAAATTATATCAACACAAAATTATATCGTTCCTTCATTAGTATGCAGGGAGGTGATGGGGTCTCCACATCTAGAAAGCAAAGGGAAGTCAGAAGGATGCAGAGTAGAAATAAACAGACAGACAGCAGATATGTGACAGAGAAATGAATATGATGTGTTCTCTCACATACATAAATCTTAGATTTTTGAACTTAATACTGTGTGTGTGTGTGTGTGTGTGTGTGTGTGTGTGTGTGTAAAAGGGAAACAAATAGAGATGGAAGAACAATTTGTGAGAGAGTGAGCATGGAACAGAAAGAGAACAGAACAGGACATGTCTTAACTAGATTTGCAATTGCTGTGATGACACATGAGGACCAAAGCAGCATCCTGATAAACTGTTTTATTCTGGTTTCACTTCCAGGCAGCAGTCCATCAGTGAGAGAAGTCAGGACAGGAACTCAAACAGGGCAGAATCCAGAGGCAGGAACTGATGCAGGAGAGTACTGCTTACAGGCTTGCACTCATGACTTCCATGTCTTGCTTTCTCATACAGCTAAGAACCACTGGCCTAGGGATGGCTCCACCCACAATGAACTGAAACCTTCCCACAAATAGCAAAGTCCTTCAGACTTGCCGTCCCCCTATTCTTTCTTACTAAGTTCATTTTTCTCTCCTATAATGTATCCCAACCTCATTCTCCCCTCCCTCAACTCCAACCAGCTCCATGCCCCATCTCCCATCTCTCCCATCTCCACCCCACCTCACTCCATGTTTCCCCCTGAGCAGAGCAGGCCTCCCAGGGTTACTGCTCAAACAGGACATATAAAGGTGGAACAAGGCTAGACATGAACCTCTACATCAAGGCTTGCTGAGAGTCCAGCAGCAATAAAGGACTCCAAAGGCAGGCAAAATGGACAGATCCTGCCCCAACACACTCAAACTTTTACGAATTCTACAAGAACACCAGGTCAGATAAGAGTAAGACATATGTAGGGGACTTACAGGCTCCAGGTCTGCTGCTTCAGTCTCTGTTAGCCCCTAAGAGTCCTAAGCAGTTGACTCTGTGGGGATTGTTCTCCTGCTGTCAATGAGCACTCTGGACCCTGCAATCCCTCCTCAGGTTTCCTGAGCTCTCTCTAATGTTTGGCCCTGGACTTCTGCATCTACTTCCCTCAGAAGCCAGAAGAAGCTTCACTCTCAATTGAGGTTCCATCCTTTCAAATGAGTACAGTTTGTGGCAAGTTGACATAAAAACCAGTCAGAACAGGATAAATGTGGTATATACATTATAAACTTGAAAAGAGTTGCTTATATAAAAGCCAACACTATGTAAAATAGTATATGCTAATAGGATGATTTAAAAAAATTAAATGGAAGCAAAGGGAACACAGGCTAGAATACTTGGAAACTCTGTAGCACTTAGAGAGGGCAAAGGATATACTCTGTTCTAGATCAAACAGTTTAGACTACAGGCTACCAAAAAACTTAACTTCAGTCCACAGAATTCAGCCATTGTCTTCTGACATCCAGAACTATAAAATGATGAAAATTTCAAATGTAAACCACAGGTCTTTTGTATTAAGTTATTAATGAAGTAGAAAGCTCATATAAAGGCTTTTGTGAAATCTTACTATAAAGACATTCATATCATAGGATGTAAGAGACACTACACACATTAATTTTCTGTTGCTCTCTGTGTCAATCACATCAATGAGCCAGGCTTTGGGCTTTTGGGTAAATGGAGAAGTACACAGGTTACTGCTGTGTAGGCAGCTGGTGAGGATCTCAGAGGAGGTTTGATCAGGAGGCTTCAGCTCTGTGGCTGAGAGCACCCTGCCACCAGGTGAATGACACCCACTATGCCTCATCTCTGGGGCAAGGCAGTAAAACTCTTGTGTTTCCCACAGTGTGTAGGGAGAGAGCCTGGACACCCTGGAGATTAAGACAGATGATATATATATATCATCTTATATATATATATATATATATATATATATATATAAGCAAAATATAGGCCCTCTAGAAAAATTGTCAACACTTAAGAGCACTGCCTGCTTTTCCAGAGAATCTGGATTATTTTCCCAGCGCTCACATAAAGGTTCATAACTGTCTGTGGACATAGTTCAGGGTGACCCAATACTTCCTTCTGACTTCCATGAATCCTGCACACACATGGTGCATAGACAAACATTCAGACAAACATTCATATATAAAAGAAAAAGTATATTCTCAAATGTATTTTTAAAAGCAAAACAATTGTGAATTACAGTTTCCAAAAATCATATTCCCACAGTCCATAGTGGATATATGAAATTCCTTATGCTGCCTTTAAAAATGGACCACAAACCTGTGACTGAAAGCTACAGAAATTAACTCAAAATGTTAGAATCAGGTAGTCTGAACTCGATGAGTTGATTTTCTTAGACACAGCACCACTTTCCATAATGGCCAAAATGTAGGGACATCAGGGAATGTTGATCTTAGATGCAAATCAGCCTGAGACATTACAAGCTCAACTCAGCCTTGCTGTTCTAGCTCATAGGATCTCCCTTCAGACTCTAAGTGATCACAGATAATCAATATCCACAGCAAGAGAGAAGACATGATAGGATATTTCCATAATCATTCAAAAAAAGAAATTAATGAAAAGTTATCCCTTCTTTATCTAGATACATACCTATGATTCCAGCAAAAGACAGCAGAGGCAGGAGTGTTACCATGATTTCAAAGCCATCTTGTGCAAATATTAAGTTTCAGGAGAGCCAAAGATGCATACAAAGATACTGCTTTAAAATATCAGAATAAAAATATATTGTTCTCTCTTCATCTGTCTGATTATCTCAAGAAACTATCAGAATTGTTTTGAGTGTGGGGAAGAAGGTCTCTTTGGGTAAAAAGAACACTAAGACACCTGGAAGTGGGTAAGTGCTGTAGACAAGGTTTTCTCCCACAGTGATGCCTTCCAGTTCTCAGATTAAGGGTTTTTCTACTACCTCCTACACTTCTGAAATCACCCACAGTTTCCAAAATATGATTAACAGTAAAAGAAATGTCTATTATAAAAGTTAGAACTCAAAACAGAAATGTTTTGATTGACCTGATTTATATGCATGCCATATATGTAGGTATAAATACATGCATATTCATGCATATGAACATACATCCATATGTGCAGATAAATTTGACACACTCTTAACCAATTCATTTTAAAAATTACTTATGAGAAATTTTAATTTCACTACCAAATATACAATTTTCCCCTTTCCATTTTGCCTTCAATAGTGCTATTGGATCTACATTAAAGAGAGATTATATGCTTCTATTTACCAAGTTGTCTGGAATTGAATATATTGGTGATCTTTGATTCACTAAATACAGAAAAAGAACAGTATTAATGCTTTTTCCACCAGTGTTATGGTTCACATAGTAGAAGAAATATCAGTATTCATAGAATACTTCTGAACCATGCTGCTAGTGGTAAAAGTCATTGAAAATCACTGTTCTAGTAAGATTTCTATTGCTCTAATCAAACATTAAGACAAAAAGTAACTTAAGGAGGGAAGGGTTTATTTCAACGTACTGTTCTCAGTTCACCACCCATCACTGAGTAAAGTCAGGATTAGAATTCAAGGCAGGAATCTGGCAACAGGAACTGAAGCAGAAGCCATGGAGGAATGCTGGTACTGGCTTACTTCTCATGACTTGCTTTGCCTGCTTTCTAAAACAACTCAGAACCAACGTCCAAGGCAGATAGTTGTTGGGACGCATAAATTAATTATTAAGAAAATGCTGGGCAGCCTTGACTATAGGCCAATTTTATGTAGTCATTTCCTTAACTGAGGTTCTCTTTCCCAAAATAAGCACCTGTCATTAAGACATGGACTTTATCTACTGGTTTTTCTCCAAGTATGAAATACAGCTTGTGGCTTATTCTGAAGTCACACGCACACACACACACACACACACACACAGTTTCTTCCACATAACTACTCTTGGCAGTAATATACAAAGCTTTCTGCTTGAAATAAAAACATAAATAACTTAGTCACCTGCCTTTATTTCTTACCATATTGATATTAATTTCATATCCCTCTTGGATGAATAGTATTAAAGTATTGAACTATAGAGGTTGCTGTTTGAATGGCTCATTTGAGTTACATGAAATGTGGCTAAATAAATTTTCCACTGGGCTTAGACTAAATTTCAATAAATTCCTGAAGTAGCCCTAAACATAATTACACCATTTTCTGCAGTGTACTCATGCAAACTGGGACTTGCAACATTGTTGATTATAAAATCACAATGTCTACAACCTCTGAAAGATGTTGAAGCTGTGCTATGTTGTATGAAATATTCAGACAAGATGAACTTCTTTTGAAAAATATGAAAGCATATCCATGGCCCTAACATGTAGATTTGCATTCATCTGTAATAAATAGTAAAAATAAACAATAACAAATGTAGTATAAGACAAGTTTTCTTATGATTTGTTATCATTAATTTTTATCTTCTATATCTACCTTACAGAACTATATGGCTGAAGTTGCACTAAAAATTTCACATGTGATATTACAGTTGATACACCATGTACTTCAGAAACCATGCACAGAGGACCCTGAGCTGCAACAGACATGACTGCCTCTTTCATGAAGACTAGCTTTCACGATACCAGAAGGCAATGTACCTGCAAGATTCCAAAGGAAGGAAAACAATTAACAGTCCTACCCAACTATGAAACCCATGAACCAAATGGACCAGTGTTGTACAATAACCCTAAGAAGGCAGTAATGGCATGTAAACCTTAATGGTAACCAGCAGGTTTCTAATTGGACTTAAGAACTACACAGTAAGAGGGAAATCATGCCTCATACCAGAAATCTAGTCAACTATCCAAAGTCATGATGTTGGAGGAGAACCTAAGCCTGCTATTTTACTAATCAGCATAATCCTAACTACACTCTAAATAATTTGTCATTTTACCACAGATGACTGTATCCATCAACTCTAATCAAGGAAACTTCCCTTTGCCACAGATGAAAGCTGTAATAGCTAAAATCAAGACAAAGAATTGTGGAGACCAGTCCCACTAGATATATCTACAAAATATTCCCACATTCAAAGCTCAGCAAACATTATGGACAGTCAGAGGAAAATTGACATCCTTGCTGGCCCTACAGGAGATCGTAACGCTCTGTCCTGGAGACATGGTCAAAGAAGCAGGAGACTGTGTCAGCACAAGGTTCCCAGTGGAACCTGGAATGATAAACACAGTTTGCTATCACAGGTGTACTGAAAGCACCCCAGCAAAGAACCATTGCATGTGGAATCTGAAACAGCACTTAGGAACTAACTCTGAGAAATCATAAATGAAAGGGAAACATAAAACCAATGGAATGGCATAATTTCAATGATCAGGACATCAAGAAAGCAGCAAAGGCATGATAAATGCTCCCAGCACTGTTCCCTCTCACCTGGAACCTGGAGCAGCAGTACCCACAGCAGGAGAGCAGCTGACTCCATCTCTGAGAGCTGAACTACAGAGAAGGCCTTAGAACCTGATATCCATGCATAGTATAATTATAATTCAAGGGCTAAAAGAAGGTTGATGCCCCTCCCTCAAGACTGAAGTAGATTTTGCTTGACTGTCCCCAGAAGTCTCATGGGGTAAAGCCATGAACATGAGGGTGTAGATTTGTTGGTGGTGGAACACGTATGAACAGAGGGTCACTGGGAAGGTTTGAGGTCACTGACACTGTGCTCACAGACATGACGATTCTTGTGAACTCCTCCCATTTCCTTGCTCCACACACTCCTATCCTGATGTGCTGCCTCAGCACAGACTCACACAGGGCCTTCTACATGGATCTGAAACCCCAAAACTGGGCCAACATTGTGCTCATTGTGTCCTTTTCTTCCAGTGATGAAAGCAGTGATGACCACATAAGGTTTCTCCCTTTCAATGCAATGCAGAACAAGAGATGCGGAAGACATTACACAGTGAAACATTGCCAAACACACTCAGTTGGTGTTAGTGAGATGGTGATTTTCACCATTGCTTGTCAAGCTCTGTGAGGAATGTCCCTGGGATATTGATGTAGATTGCATTTGTGCATCACATTGATACCACAACCTGCATGGCTTTCCCTATTTATGAGTGTCGAGTTCTCTGCATCCTGTATCTTCTTCAACTTCATTTTTCAATTTCCCAGTGATTTCATTGTAAGGCTCTTTAACCACTTTGCTAATCTGTTCGAGATATTTTGTTTTAAAGTTGTTGTGAATGGAATTCCCCCTGATGTCTTTCTAGTAAGTTTCTGATTACTACACAGAAAAGCTACTGATTTTTGTGTGATCACTATAATCCTGCTCTTTGTTCATATGCTGCACTTCGCTGAAATAATTTCAAGACCAAGAGTTTTATGGTGCAGTTTCTAGAGTCTTTTAAGTATAAGAACATATTGTAATTTGACCTCTTCATTTACTATTTATATCCCTTTCATTTCTTCTCTTGCATTTTCTGTGACTGAGATTTGAGCATTTCACTTAAGAAGAGTGAGAGAATCAAGACCCTTATTTTACTCCATATTTGAAAAGCAAAACTCTGGTTTTCCTCACTTACTATGATTCCAATAACATTTTCATCATTCATATTCTTTGTGTTTGTTTTATTTTGCTTTACTGTGTCAATACGAATTTGATTCAGAATCCCATCTTTGTTTTGTTGTTATATCTTTGATGTCATTATGAACGGGGTTTTCAGTAAACTACAACAGAGTCTAGCACACATAGAGTAAAAACGTATTGGCTCAGAGTCATTAAAATATTTCTCTCTCTCATCCTCCACCACCTGCTGCTGTCAGGTCCATGGTCTCTGGATGGGCAAAGCAGCTCCAGGCATGGAGAGCTGGACCTATGCTTCTTGAACTGCCATGTGTACAGCTCCTGTAGCAGCAGTCTCGAGATCAACTTCAGATACATGAAGTTGAGAAGGTTCTTCTGTGCACTCTTCCGTTTCATCCTGGAGGTAGCTGGCTTTTCAGAACTCAGCCAGTGGGGACAACTGTATGTTGATAGGCTGCACATTAAACCAAGGGATATTCATCTCCTTCATAGCTTCTCATCATCCTCTTCAAGGAGAAATTGACATGCACATTCCCAACCAAGTGATCTCCCAAGATATTGCAGACATTCATCCCTTCAGCCTCTCAGCACTTTTGTTATACTTCAATAAACTTCCTCATGAATCCCATTACATTGCTCTTGTGTCTCCGTATCATTCACAAAAGAGTGTGAGAGAGGTTCTTCTATGACGATGTCTTTAGGAAACTAAATGCCTTTTGAGACTGTCCATTTATTTCTCCATATAGGAAATTTTCTGTTCTCATTTCTGTCACTGTATTCTGTATGATTTTGTTTTATTTTTTCCCTCAGCTCTTCTATATCATATGATTCTTGGCATTAGTCTCTTATCATGTGCTAGAATTCCTTGACATTATGGTTGTGCTTTGCTGCTGCCCAGCCGAGGGAGGGATGAATGGATCAGCGCCGAGAAAGAAGAGACGGAGGTGCACTTGTTAAAATAAAAGCTGGCTCATTATCTAGCCAGGGGGTTTGCTAAGGTCTCACTCACTTTTAGTCAAGATCGCCCAGGCTTTTATTTGTACAGAACTTTTTCAAAATCACCCAGTTACTGCATTACATAGAGGTTTCTTTCTCCAACAACATCACATTAGCCATGTGAGCTTTCGAATGTTTAACTTACATTTTTTTGAAGAAGACTAACGACATCAGAAGTAGACTAACAACATCATATTAGTCATGCAAGCAAGCAATTGTTTAACTTTACATTTTCAGAAGGAGATCACATAGCTGCGGGTCAGATTCACAATGGCTTCATGGGTTACAAAATCAAATAGGCAACTTTATTTTTACTGAAATGTGAGCATACTATTAAAGTTACACTTTACAGTCTCAGAGACGATTATCTATGTGTCCTTGTCTTTCCAGACATGCTAACTCCCCTCTCCTGGCCCTTGTATTACCTGGGAATCAGTGTCTTTTATGCCAGAAATAATTTTGTCATATAACTTTCTCATTCTCTGTGTATGTCAGGTCCCAGATATTAGACATGAAACAACTCTCATTAGGGCATCTTGGACGTGAGGGTCAGTGTGATTGTTATAGACTTTTAGTGCTAGAATCACCAAATCCTTATTTTCTACAAGGTGTCTCTTTCCCAGTTAGGAAGAGCTGAATTAAAGATTGCTTTTAATTTTATCAATAAGCAAAACAGACACCATGACCAAAAAGACTATCAGCACTATCAGTGCTTCATGTTTTACAGAATTATTGATGCTTCAATCCCATGTTTGTTCTTCTTCAACCACCATCTGTCATCTTTTGCTTTGGTTTCTTTCAGTCAGTTGGATATTTCATTATTTTGTCTGATGTATTTGATTCATTAAAGTTTTTATTCCCATTTTTCCATTTGAGGATATTTTTTCTTCCTATCTCACCTTTTTTGGCCATGTTGCTAATTGTCTTGTTCATCTTGCTGATGTTTGTCTATATATCACTAGCTTTTATCCGTACAGCCTTGACTGAATGCATTTCTAGTGTGTATCTTTTGTGGCAATTATTCATTTAAGGACTATGTTTTTGAAATCTTTGCCCACTACTTCATTTATTTCAGTATCTTTGAGTTGAGTCCTTGAGCATATTAGGATCTTTCATGAGCATCATTTTTCCCTTGCTTTTTCAAGCTCTTTTGTTTCTGTGGTATGATTCAGGTCCCTTGGTTTAAGTACATATTTTGGTTTATTTGAGGCTTTTCTAAACACAGCAACCTACACTTAAGGGATCAATGCCAAAAAAACACTCAGACAATCTCTCAGCTTTAAGATATATGGAGACCTCCATCAACTTTATGTAGTCTATAGCACACGTGTTCTATGACATGTTTCCAAAACAGGGGCTCAGTAAGGCTCCTAATAGAATACGGACATCATCAGTCATCATGCTGTTTACATGGGAGCACAAATGTTCCCATCTAAAAACATTAAGTTCCATTAATTGCTATGAAATGTAAAGACTGGAAGTCAGCATCTGCAGCCACAAAATTACATCCAGCATTAGAAAAAAAGAAGGTTTCTCAGTCTTCACAGTTAGAAATCAGATAAGGAGACTTCAGAGGGAGGTGTGGCCCCAATAGTGGAGGCAAAATCTACCACATTTTCTCTCCTTTATGGATTCTAAATGTGTAAATTCTAAGTGTGTAAAGATTATATGTGTATTTGGATATACATAGCTATGTGTGGTATAATCTGTGTATTTGTGTGCATGTGTATATGTATATATGTATCTGTTGTATATCTATATGTGTGTGTGTTTATGTGTGTATCTATGCGTGTATGTGTGTACATATATGTGCATATATGGGAATGAGAGAAAGACAGGAAGAGAGGAGGGATGAGTGGAAGAAAAGATAGCAGGAAAGAGAATTGCAGGAATGGGGGAAGATAGTGGATATGGCCAAAATATGATATACTTGAAAGACTTGGCATTATAAATTTTGTGTAAAATGAATATATACCAATAAAGTATTGTAAGGGGCAGAAAAATTGCTCAAAGAGCAAGGAAAATTGGCACAAAGCATGAAGTCAGACCAAAGATTGATCCACAGAACTCACATGGCAACAAGAGAGAATCAAGTCCAAATTGTCCTCAGACATCCACAAACACGGGACATGCGCACCTACAGACACACACACACACACACACACACACACACACACACACACACACGCACACACAGGGAGAGAGAGACAGAGAAAGAGATGCATTCTCACATGAACACACACAAAGATAATAACCTAAAATGTAAGGAAAATGAAAAGAATTTATGAAAAACACGAGAAAGGCAGAAGAAATTGATACCAGTAAGGAAGTAATAAAGCTCACTAGATTCTAGAAACAGTAAGAAACGTATTCTTTCCTAAAGCCTGCAACTGAAATGCAGTCTGCCAACATCGTCACTTGAGCCCAGAGGGTCTAATGTTGGATATCAGATTCATAGAAATAAAGAAAGATATTCCACTCATATTCAAGCAACAGAGTTTGTGGTAAACTGTTGCATAAGAAATACACAGCTAATACTGAGCTCTATTCTGTATTTTGTTACAAATGTTTTTCACAACAAAAGACATAGGAAACATGAACCCAATTTTTTTTTTGCTGAGCTATGCAAAATTTTTCATCACACTTTCAGAAATACTGGCTCTCAGGCAGAAGAGGAAGTGTGCAGGTCAAACACTGTGTGGTGCAATCAGCTGGTGAGACTCTCAGAGGAGGTTTCTGTTCGAGGCTGAAGCACTATGGGAGGAGTACTGTGCTCCTGCACACAGTAATAAGTTGCCAGGTCCTCATCCTGGAAACTGCTGATGGTGAGACTGAAATCCGTTCCAGATCCACTGCCTACGAAGCGATCAGGGACCCCAGTGTCACAAGTGGATGCCCAGTACATCAGCAGTTTAGGAGCCTGCCCTGGTTTCTGCTGGAGCCAGGTCAAGTAGTTCCTTTGGTCAGAACTGTCCAAAAGACTCTGGCTGGACATGCAGATGAGGGAGACCGTCTCTCCTCTGGACACAGACAGCGAGGTTGGAGATTGGGTCATCACGATGTCCCCACAGGCACCTGCAATCAGGAAGAGACAAGGAACATGCATATACACAGACAATGACAGATTATAATGACAGTTGAAATTTGTTATTTAAGGGTCCTTGAAATATTAGATTGTCCAAGTATTGTTATGTAAGAAATATTATACCCAGGCACACACTGTAAATTTCTATATACAAAAATGTGACTCTGTAAAGATTATAATAATTTTAAATTTCTCACGAGACACCCAGAGCAGCAGGGACATGAGGACCTGTGTCTGTGACTCCATATTGCCACCCCTGCCTGTCTGAGGCACCTCAGTTCTCACATAAAAGGCCTGGTTATAATTCTGAGCAGATGGGCTGGGCTAGAGGACACCATGCAAAACAGTCCAACAAAATAAAATAAAATAATGCCTGGGCAGGATGTCGGTGAGTGGCTGGTGTCAATCAACAGCCAAACATACCAGCACAGAGATCATGAGCAATTACTGAAAGAGATCCGGTTACAGCTCTCCAACAGAGATCTACTAGATGCTCTGATAGAATCTCTGGGTTTAAAATCCAACGTATAATTAAATCAATTGACTTTTGCAGAAATGTTAAAAGAACTATCAAACACTGACCATTTTTAAGTCAAATATTGTACAAAAAATCACCACCACAACAACAAAGAAACATAGACTAAGAATCCATGCAATAAGAGAAACAAATGTTGAAGACAGGAAAGGAAGAAAGGGAAAAAAGATGGAATTGAGGCAAAATTTGTTGCTTATAACCCATCTCCAAAGCCACTCATGTACTAAGGGCAATGAACAGTGCTTCAGACATTTGAACTCCAGTTCCAGGTTAAATAGGGGACAGAGACACAAAAAAAGCCCAGAAATCACTCTGGAATTCCTGGGGATCATTAATTTAAGCCTGGGATAAGACCAGCTTCATTCTCAACATAAAGGTAAACCCAGCAGAAACAAACTAGTATGCTTCCCACAACTTTGATGAACAGGTAGAGGGTTCTAAATCAGCAGAAATGGAGGACAATAAAATAAGCAGGATTTCTTCATGAAGTAGTGCTGTAAACAAACACTGCCAAGAGTTTCTACTCCAGAAATGCATATTCTAGTGTAATCTAGAGAGTAGCAGTATTAAAACTGGGTTAAGATGGTCTTGCTGACATAGTGAACAGGTAAAAACTCTCCAGCAGGGGGCAGAACCATCCTAAATCAAGTAATAACTTTGCAAAGACCAGTAGATCACATTAGAGATTGTTGACATCCAAAGAAAAAAATGTTTGAGTGTGAATGAAAATTATTCGCAATAAAAGAAATCACAGAAACTTCCAAGATTCAGATTAGTGAATTATGAAAGCATTCATAAGATATAAATCATAAACCCAGTATCATGTGTAAAGCAGAAGAAAAAATAAATGAATAAAACATCACTGAAAAGAGTGGAGGTTCACACTTGTAATCCCAGAACGTGGAGATAGAAACAGAACGAGGATGAATTTGTGGCCACCCTGGGGTACGTAGCAGCTTTAGGCCAGTCTAATCTATGCAAGGAGAAACTCTCTCAAACAGTGTTTCATTAATAAAAGAGTTTCAAGGCAGCTGATCGCAATTTTGAGCCAAAGTAAATTATTTATCTGAGGATAATATTTTATCATTAACCCAAGAATATTACTTAAAATCAAATATGTGTTTAACCAATGTGCATTTCCCTTTTATTTTCCATTACATGTATAATTTAATATGACAACTTTTCAGGTATAGAGCATTAAATAATTTCTGATAAGCATATTCAAATCACATGTATAAATTGACGATACATCATGACAAGAGAGAGACAAACATTGTGTGGATTATGAAAGTTACCAATCTCAAGGTCAAGAATATCCAACTATCAAGGTGTCATGTGCTCTTGATCATTGCTAAACTTTCAACTTTCATTTGTGACAGCTGCAGGGACTTCCCAATATCCATTACAAGAAATAGCAGACATAGGAAGACTTACAATAATTCTCATAAAGTAATATATTATTCTTTCTTCAAATCAGCAGGTGGTTCCTGAGGATGTGGGAGTTTATTACTGCATTCAAGTTATGAGAATTTTTTATACAGCTTGACAGTCATGAACAAAATCTGTCTGCTTAAGGATTCTCAGAGTGCACACATGCTATGTTGCTCAGGAGGGTCTGAATCTGTACTAAAGGATGAGGTTGGAAAACTCGAAGCAGCTAGTCACAGCCGAGGGTTCTTTGACACTGGTCCCAGGAGACACTTAAGACAAACAAACCCATTAGAGACCCAATAACCTTTAACAGCTGTGAATGTCATGGTAGTAGACCAGTAGAGACAGTGCTCCTTAGGTTAGGCTCTTTTCTTTTCAGTAAAGATCCTCATCAAAAGTACCTTAGATCCTATCACACATTCGCATTCAACCAAGAGAACATGGATGAGACTCCAAAACAGGATTCTACCCTAATCAAATATCCTACAATGTACTGAGAAAAATGGCCATTTGACAGAGACCTTGCAATCACGAGGAAAGGCTGACCAAACTAACAAAGCTGACTTGGAGGTTAAAAGAGATGCTAGGGAGGGATGTGAAAGATACATCTCAGACACACGTAAGTCACATTCAGTGCTGATTCATAGAAGAAGCTATAAGGTGAGTTTTCCCTCTGCCTCTCTGACTCACCTTCCCCAAGTTAGGCCATGCTATAGACCACAGCAACACACCCAGCTATATGTCAGTGGCTCAGCTTCTGTTCGCTCCTGGACTTGTGAAACATAACCTCACGGATTCCATCAGTCCACTTCAGGGTGTCCTCTCCTGCCTACCATCCAAAGAAGAGTCTGTCTTGCTACCTTGTGATTCTCTGTAACGGCCTGTTTCTAATCTGGGGGCGAGGCTTTTGCTTTGTGACATCATTTTTCTTAAGGGTCTCAACAGAGCTGATGAGTTTACAGTTTCTTCAGTCTCTTCCTTTGTGTTAAGGTGAAGTGTCTCCTCTAGGCAACTTTCATGCAGAAATAAAGCTTTTAATAATGAACTCTATTAACTTCACTCAATTGGGTGTAACAGCTCATTCCTTTCTCACCCCTGGGGTAGGTATGTAGTTGAGTGCTGTGTTGCTGTGTAGGCGTGTGATTATGGGGGTTGTTTTTGTTTTGTTTTGTTTTGTTTTCTTTTTTAGAAGAAGAGAGGGCATGAAACTTTCATGACTGCTGGTCGCTCAGAATGAGCATGAGAAGATGTCTGAACGTCATGAGGAATTCAGCCTTTTCAAACACAATTTCATCTGCTCTCATTGTTAGTTTAATTTTCGTCTCCAAAAGAACAATGGGCTGATGTTTTTCTTTTATAAATATGGAGACAATTCTCTGTCCTCTTTGTTACTCACAGATCATAAGAGGGACTTCCTCCTACCTACCTAAATATATGACTTCTAGTGGATACATATTCTATTCTATAAAAATAACCTCAATTTGCTTCTCGAACTATTCATGTGTTTCTTCTTATAATGAACACTTTTAACAAGCATATTAGGCTAGTGATGTCTTCCAGGACAGAACCTACACTCTCAGCTTTCCATTCTCGTCTTTAACTTAGACAGTTAATATCCGCAGAATAGATACCAGAATCTTCCTTCTCATGTCTATGGTGCCTTTTGCTTTGTTTCACGAGCTCAACTAATGATACCACTCAGATCACTAAGTAGAGTAAGAGCAGTGTCTGTGCTGGTGATACAGAAAAGACAGGGTTGGGACCTAGGAGGTTTGCTTGCCTGTTGACACTAAAGTCTCAGTGTCCTACAAACCAGGCAGTGTCTGCCAAACACTCTCAGATCATGCAAGCACCAGGTAGAGCAGTGATGCAGCCCATTCTCACATGTCAGCTTTTCTAGAGAGTTTATGACATGGCATGTCACTGTGTTGTGGGGCACTGACATTTCTACATGTATGCCAAATACAGATTCAATTCTGGTGTCATCTCAACACACATTTCAATGGAGTTATGATAAGGTTAGAAACTGTTCCCAAAAGGCTCACGTGTGAAAAGTTTTGTACCCAGCATGGAGAACCAGTTATGGCCAGGTAATTGATTTGTGAAGTTTTGAGCCAATTGATCAATTTAATCTTGTTACTGGCATGTGATAGAGATAGAACCTGGAGGCTGGTGTGAGGTCAGAAGAGTCATGCCTTAAAAAGTAGGACTTGTCTCAAGCCCCTTCTCATCTCTCACTCCTGCCCAGCTGCCATTATGTGAGCAGCCTTCCCCTGCCATGGACTTGCTCCTTGATATTCAACCTCATATTTGACGCACATCAATAAACACAAAGAACCATGGAATGAAAATGTGACAACCTTCCTGAGTTTAAGTCATTTTCCTAAGATTCTTTGTCACAGTGAAGAAACAGTTACCATACTTGGCACAGTCCACACAAGACAATGCTTTTCCTAGGTACATCTGAAAAACGTGTTCCTAATGTTGACAGAGACACAGGAAGCAGGCTAGTGAGTGCCTAGTCACATGCAGATCAGAATAAGATATATGGAGTTCTCAAACAACTGTATGTAACCTATATGACTCTTGTTTCTGCTCTATCTCTGTGTTTCAAAATAGAAGCTCAATACTGGTAACAAACAATTTGATCCCAGCACTAAGGAGAAAGAGGGACGTGGATTTCATGAGATCAAGGCCAGGCTATACTATCAGGAGAAGTCCAGGCCAGCCATGTCAGAATAGCAAGACCCCGTTTCAAATATAAGAAGAACCCAATAGGTACCTACGTAATTGTTAAATAGAATATGTTTGAAATTGGTTACCATATTGTATCCATTGATGTGCGTAATGTTTCCCTCAACAAATATCAAACACTCTTGATTATTGTAAGACACAGAGACAAGAAGATGGGTTATCTTGATACAAAATCATATTCACCATAGCGTGGTGTAGAGTAGAGTAGAGTGCAGCATCTCAGTCTCCACATTTGGAGATCAGATGAGAAGATCATGGAGGGAAATGTGGACATGAACTGGAGACATGGATCAGACATGTTGCCTAGGAAATCAAAGAGCATATTTTCCTGAATTATGAATCTTGCATGTATACAGATACATAAAACCATGCTTGTTGGCAACAGGAGGGAGGGAAGGGGATAAAGGGAGAGAGAATGAGGTGGGGGCAGAAGCGTATATAACAAAAAATAGAAGGAAACCCGAGAAGGAAGAGGTTAGTTGAAGGGAAGCTGGGAAGAGTCACAAAGCAGAAAACGAAGAACACGAGCTTTGTCAAAATGTAAAATTTTGCTTTAGGAAATACAACATTATTTATATCAGTAAGTGGAGTGAACAGAAAAGAGGAAATGAGAAATTACCAGTAGCCAAATAGAGGGGGAATTCTAGGACCTGTGAAAGGCAAGAAGACCAGTACTTCCCCAGATCCTCCAGGGAGAATACAGCCAACAACCTTGACTTCAAGCAATGGAGACTTGTGTTGGATTGTGCATTCCAGAACAGTAAGATGGTGTACTTATCATGGTCAAGCCACAGAGCTTGCCCTACAATGTTACACAGGAAATAAAAGCACAGACACAAATGATTTACTTCTTTTTGACATAAGGTCCTTCCAATCTGTAGGATCTAAAGGGGCAGCAGTACGTTAATTTTCTGCTGAGCCTTGGACAAATAACTCAGGCGTAGAAGCTCTCAGAGAGAAGGGGAAGTGTACAGGTCCAGGGCTCTGTTTCGTGCAGGCAGCTGGTGAGACTTTCAGAGGAGGTTCCTGTTCGAGGCTTAAGCACTATGAGAGGAACGTTAAAATGCTGCAGACAGTAATAATCAGCCTGGAAACTGCTGATGGCGAGAGTGAATTCTGTCCCTGATCCACTGCCTATGAAGTGATCAGGAACCCCAGTGTCCAGAGTAGATGCCAAATACATCAGGCATTTTGGAGCCTGCCCTGCTTTCTGTTGGAACCCTGCTACAGAGCTATATACATTCTGACTGGACTTGCAGATTAATGTGACCTGTTTCCTATTGATGCACACAGGGATCTGGGAGACTGAGTCATCACAATGACCCCAGAGGAACCTAAAATCAGAAACAATTCATATAAATATATTTACACAAAACTCCATGATGTAAACATTGAAAGATAAAATGTTTTTTCTAATGGCATTATGTCTGCATAATATTGATTTGCTATAGGAAATACCTACTATATCCTGTGTATCCAGTAACTGTATGTTTCTCTACAATTGAATTTTTCTGAAGATGTTATTACATTTTAAATTTCTCACCAGACACCCAGAGCAGAGGAATATGAGGATCTGGGTCTGTGACTCCATCTTGATGCCCCTGCCTGTCTGCTGCATTTCAGTTCTCACTTCAAAGGCTTGGTTTATAAAATAAGGGCAACTGGACTGGCCTATAGGCACCTATGCAAAACAGCCAGCAATTAAAGAAGGAAATTGCCTTGGCAGAGGGGTGTGAGAGAATCTGGGTTAAATCAAGAGCCAAAAATACCATCAAAGGGTGTAAACAATCACAGGGAAGGACAAGAACATAGAAGATCAAGGACACACTTAGAACTCTCTAACCACAAATGTACAGATGCTCTTAGGACAGGATCAGTTCAAAATGAAAGATATTTATAAGAGATGATATTTACAGAAATAATAGTAGATCTACCATTGAGTCACAGACCAAAGGTAATAATGATTATGCTGGGCAATAATGAAAGAGAAAAGGAAAGAAAGAAAGAAAGAAAGAAAGAAAGAAAGAAAGAAAGAAAGAAAGAAAGAAAGAAAGAAAGAAAGAAAGAAAGAAAGAAAGAAAGAAAGAAAGAAGGAAGGAAGGAAGAAAGGAAGAAAGAAAGAAAGAAAGAAAGAAAGAAAGAAAGAAAGAAAGAAAGAAAGGAAGGAAGAAAGAAAGGAATGAAGAAAGGAAGAAAGAAAGAAAGGGAGAGAGAGAAAGGAAGGGGGAAGAAGAAAGGAAGAAAGGGAAAAAGAAAGAGGCGGGGAAGAAAGGAAAGAAGAAAGGAGGAGGGAATAAGGAAAAGGAAAAAGTAAAGAAAAGAAAAGAAAAGAAAAGAAAAGAAAGAAAGGAAATTGAAGAGAGGAAATGAAAGAATGAGAAGAATAAGAAGAGGACAGAGAAGAATGAAAGAATAAAGAAGGTGCAGAAGAGGAAGGGAAAATTTAGGAAGAGGGAAGGGAAATGTGTGAGAGGAGAGAGGGAGTGTAGGAGGTAAAGAAGGAGAAAAATTGAATGTTTCCTTTTGTATTGGAGCTACTGAGAATACTCAGTAGCAAAGAGCACTTGTTGCTCTTGCACAGGACCCAGATTTGACTACAAGCACTCACCATGATGGCTCCTAGAAATCCATAACCCATTTCTAGCTACACACATGGAACACATGCATACATACATGCAGTTCAAGATGTGAATCCTTAGTTATACTCTGCAGCCATGTCTACTGCCTACTGCCTCCATTTTTGCTACCATTTACTCTAATCATCTGAAAGTTCATGGTGTTTTGTCACAATAGAAAAGTAACTAATGTAAGGGGACAATTCAACAAGACTATGTTATAATTGTGAAGAGATACACACCAAACATGGAAAACTGTATGTGGTCTGAAAGACTGTCATTCTTTGCTTTATTGTGGATTCCAAAGCCAGAGTTGATCAATTTGTTTATAAAGAATACATATATAGTATCATTAACCATATTTTTACATCTGGATTTATCCTTCATAAACAAACAACAACAAATGCAAAAGAACAAGACCTAACGATCATTGGTCATTGGTACCAATAAACATCAGGGGAATTAATTGCACAAAAAAAATGACACAAACTAAAACAATGGATTTGGAACAAAATCCATTCTTCTGCTGCATGCATGAAACACACCTCAACCTCAAAGATAAACATTACCTCAGAGTAAAGAGATACGAAAAGATTTTACAAGCATATGGACCAAAGAAGAAGCTGGTGTAGACATTCTACTATCTACCAAAATAGACTTGATCCCTAAATTAATCAAAAGATATGGGGAAGGACACTTCTTACTCACCAAAAGAAAAATCCACCAAGGTGACATTTCAATTCTTAACATCTATATCCCCAACAGTACCGTTCCCACTTTTGTAGAAACACATTACTGAAGCTGGGAAGGAGTTGACATTAGGTAGTATTACCAGCGTGTTTACAGTTCTTATTATGTCATAAATTGAAATGAAAATAAGCAATGTCATGACATGTATAGAAATATTTTTTAAAAATTTTTGTAATATGCAAATGTCTTGTTAGTCAAAATTTTCTGCAAGTCAGAATGCTAAATTGCATTTCTAATCAGATGACTGTTCTAAAACTGGTGCTGGTGAGTTCTTGACTAATTATGATCAAGATAGTAAGTTTTGCATGTTTTCCAGGATAATTTCTCAATTAAGAGATCCCACATTAGATTTGAGAGACAGAAGAAGACAATGCACCATCCAGCAGCAACTCTACACAAACACAAGGACAGACATAAGGACAATAGAATCACCACCATTGTAAGGCAGGCAGATTTGGGCATCAGCACCCTAGCCCTGGGCTACAAGGACAAGTATCAGGAGCACATGGTTAATCAATCCACATGTTCAGTGGGAGATGAGCTCTAACTTCTAGCCAAGCAGAATATCCCTCACTTACAGTGCCAACCTTCCTGACCTCCTGATACGGCTTTACCTAAGCCAGTTAGGTCTTCCTTCTCATGTCTAAGGTGTGCTTTGCTTTGTTTCATGAACTCATCTAATAATACAACTCAGAGCACTAAGTATAGTAAGAGTCTGTTGTGATGATGCAGAAAAGACAGAGTTTGGACTCAGGAGTTTTGCTCTCCTGCTTACACTTAAGTCTCAGTGGCATACAAAGCCAGGCAGATTCTGAAAAACACTCTCAGATGATGCAGACACCAGGAAAATCAGGTGATGCAGCCCATTCTCACACTCCTGCCTCTCTAGGTGATGTATGACATGACATGTCATTATGGAAGGGCTGTTAAACCTTGCTACACAGCTCTACATGTGTGATAAATACAGATTCAATTCTGGTGTCACCTCAACACACATTTATTTGGTGTTATGATTTGGTTAGGAATTGTGCCCAGAAGGCTTATGTGTGAAAAGTTCTCTCCCCAGCGTGTACACCCAGCCTCAACCAGGTCATTGATTCGTGAAGTGTTCAGCCAATTCATCAATTTAATGTTGTTACTGGCACTTGATAGAAAGAGAACCTGAGGGCTGCTGTGAGGTCCCAGGAGAAATGCCTTAAAAAGGATAACTTGTCTCAAGTCCCTTCTCATTTCTCTCCTGCCCAGCTGCCATGATATTAGCAGCCCTCCCCTGACATGGACTTGCTCCATGATATTCAACCACACATTTGACACACATCAGTGAAACCAAAGAACTATGGACTGAAATTGTGACAACCATCCTGCCTTTAAGTTGTTATGCTAAAATCCTCTGTCACAGTGAAGAAACAATCACACTTAGCACAGTCCACACAAGTCAATGCTTTTCTGAGATGCTCCTGACACATGTGCTCCTAATGATGACACAGGCACAGGAAGCAAGCTAGGGAGAGCCTATTCACATGCAGACTGGTACAAGACATATGGAGTTCCCAAACAACTGATTGTAACCTGTATGACTCTTGTTCCTGCTCTTTCTCTGTGTTCCAAAGACATGCTCAAGCCTATGTATGGTAGCAAACAACTTTGACCACAGCACTAAGGAGGAAGAAGCAGGTGGATTTCATGAAATCAAGGCCAGCCATGGCAGAATAGTAAGACCCTGATTCAAAAACAACAAGAACCCAATAGGTACCCAAGTAATTTTTAACTAATACATGTTTGAAATTGGTTGCCATATTGTTTCCATTGAAGTACAAAATATTTTCCTCTACAAATTTCAAACATTCTTGATTATTGCAAGACACAGAGACAAGAAGATGGATCATCTTGATACAAAATCCTGTTCACCGTAGTGTGGTGTAGAGTAGTGTGGAGTGCAGCATCTCACTCTCCACATTTGGAAATCAGATGAGAAGACTGCAGAGGGAAATGCGGCCCATGAACAGGAGGCATACATCAGACATGTTACCTAGGAAATCAGAGAGCATATTTTCTCTGGATGGTGAATCCTGGATATTTACAGATACATAAAAATTTGTTTGTGGGACGGGGGGAAGTGGAGAGAGGGAGAGAGAATGTGTGTGGGCCACAACATATGTAACAATAAATAGAAGGAACACCAGGGAAGGAAGGAGGATAGTTGACAGGAAAGAGGGAGGAGCCATGCAGGAGAAAAGGATGAACATGAATTTTGTCATAATATAAAACTTTTGCTTTAGGAAATACAACATTATATATGTCAGTACGTAGAGTTTACAAAAAAGGGAAATAAGGGAAATTACCAGTAAGCCAAGAGAGAGGGATAATTCTAAGACCTGGGAAAGGGAGAAGACCAGTTCTTTTCCAGATCCTCCAGTGAGAATATAGCCTACTATCTTCATTTCAGTCCATGGAGATTTGTGTGCTTTCCAGAACTATAAGGTGGTGACCTCATCATGTTCAGTCACAGAATTTGTGTTAAACTGTTACATAAGAAATATTTAAGGCATAAATGATTTAATTCCTTTTGAGCCAGGGTCCTTCCATTCTGAAGGATCTAAAGTGCATCTGTTCATTGATTTTCTGCTGAGCCTTGCAACAACGATCCAGGCATAGAAGCTCTCAGGCAGATGGGGAAGTGCACAGGTCCAGGGCTGTGTTTGGTGCAGGCAGCTGGTGAGACTCTCAGAGGAGGTTTCTGTTCGAGGCTGAAGCACTGTGGGAGGGTAGCTACTATACTGCTGACAGAAATAGTCTGCCATGTCTTCAGCCTGGACACTGCTGATGGTGAGAGTGAAATCCGTCCCAGATCCACTGCCTGTGAAGCGATCAGGAACACCAGTGGCCCGAGTGGATGCATCGTAGATCAGCAGTTTAGGAGCCTTCCCTGGATGCTGCTGGTACCATGCTACATTGTTACCCACATTCTGACTGGACTTGCAGTTTATGGAGACCCTGCTTCCTAGTGATGCAGGTAGGGATCTGGGAGACTGGGTCATCACAATGTCCCCATGGGAACCTGAAATCAGATATAAGCATGAATTATAAATGTATTCCACATAAAACTTCATGATGCAAAAATGAAAATTTAAAAGGTTTTCCAATGGCATTGTGTCTGCATAGTATGGACAGGCTACAGGAAATAGCTATTATACCCTTTGTATCCAGTAACCATTTGTTTCTCTAGAAATGAATTCATCTGAAGATAGTTTTACACTTTTAAATTTCTCACCAGACACCCACAGCAGCAGCAATATGAAGATCTGGGTCTGTGACTCCATCTTGATGCCCCTGCCTGTCTGGTGCATTTCAGTTCTCACTGCACGGCTAGGTTTATAAAATAAGGGCAGCTGGGCTGGGCTGTAGGCACCTATGCAAAGCAGTCAGCAAATAAAGAAGGAAATTGCTCAGGCAGTGGGGTGTGAGAGTATCCATGTTAAATCAAGAACCAAAATACCATCAAAGTACATAAGCAATCTCAGGGCAGGATGAGAACATAAAAGTTCAAGGACAAACTTAGAGCTCTCTAACCACAAATGTCCAGATGCTCTCAGGACAGAATCAATACAAAATCTAAGACATTTATAGCCAAGGAAGATTTCAGAAATAATAGTAGAACTACCATTGATTGACAATCCAAGGGAAACAGTGAACATAACTTAAAGAATGGAAAGAAAAAATTAAAGAAGGAAACTAAGACAGAAAAAAGAAAGAAAGAAAGAAAGAAAAAAAGAAAGAAAGAAAGAAAGAAAGAAAGAAGGATAGAGTAAGAGAGAAGGAAAGAATGAAATAAAGGCAGAGAGAAAGGAAAGAGAAAATGAAAGAATAAAGAGTGTGCAGAAGAATACAGGAAAGTTGGGATTGAGGAGGGAAGGGAAAAGCCTGAGAAGAGAGAGAGTATGTAAGAGGTAATGAAGGAGAGAAATTGAATGTTTCCTTTTGTATTGGAGCTACTGAGAATACTCAGTAGAAAAGAGCACTTGCTGTTCTTGCAGACGACCCAGATTTGTTTAAAAGCACTCACATTATGGCTCCGAGGAATCCATAACCCCATTTCAAGGCACACACATGGTACACATACATGCATACATGCAGTTCAAGGTGTGAATCCTGAGTTCTACTCTGCAAACATGTCTGTTGCCTGCTGTTTCCATTTTTGCTACTATGTCCTCTAATCATCTGAAAGTTCATGGTGTTTTGTCACAATAGAGAAGTAACTAATGTAAGGGGTCAATTCAACAAGACTATGTTATAATTGTGAAGAGATACACACCAAACACGGAAAATAGTATGTGGTCTACAAGACTGCTGTTCTTTGCTTTATCATGGATTCCAAAGCCAAACAGTTGGTCAATTTCTTAATAAAGAATACATATATGGTATCACTAACTATATTTTTATATTTAGATTTCTCCTAAATAATTATTAAATTTCCTGACAAAAATTATATATGAAGTCAGGAAGGTAAATTCTATCAACTCAAAACAATACCATTCATTCATTAGGATGGAGGGAGGTTATGGGGTCTCCACATCTAGAAAGCAGATGGAGGTCAGAAGGATGCAGAGCAATGAAAAAGAGGCAGACAGCAGATATTGACAGAGAAATAAATATGGTATGTTCTGTCACATTTATAAATCTTAGACTTTTAACCTTAATTAATTTCCCCCTCTCTCTCTATCTCTCTCTCTCTCTCTCTCTCTCTGTAAAATGGAAACAATTGAGTGGGGAACATTTTGTGAGAGAGTGAACAAGGAACAAAAAGAGGACAGCACAGGACATGTCTTAACTAGATTTGCCATTGCTGTGATGACACGTGAGGACCAAAGCAGCATCCTGAGGACAGGGTTTATTCTGGTTTCACTTCCAGGCAGCAGTCCATCAGTGAGAGAAGTCAGGGCAGGAACTCAAACAGGGCAGAATCCAGAGGCAGGAACTGATGCAGGAAAGTACTGCTTACAGGCTTGCCCTCATGACTTCTATGTCCTGCTTTCTCATAGACCTAAGAGCCATTGGCCTAGGGATGGCCTCACCCACAATGAACTCAACCCTCAAATAATAAAGTCCTACAGGCTTGCCTTCCCCACATTCTTTCTTACTAAATTCATTTTTTCTCTCCCATAACATATCCCAAACTCATTCTCCCCTCCCTCAACCACAACCAGCTCCATGCCCCATTTCCCATCTCTCCCCATATCCACCCAACCTTATCCCATGTTTCCCCTAAAAAGAGAGCAGGCCTCCCAGGGGTACCGCTCAAACAGGACATATAAAGGTGGAACAAGGCTAGACTTGAGCCTCTACATCAAGGCTGGAAGAGAGAGTGCATCAGGAAGAAAGGACACCAAGGGCAGTTAAAAGGGTCTGAGAACACTCCCCCCCCAACACACTCCAACTTTTAGAATTCTACAAAAACACCAGGCTAGATAAGAATAAGTTATATGTAGGGACTTAGAGACTCCAGGTCTGCTGCTTCAGTCTCTGTTAGCCCCTGAGAGTCCTAAGCAGTTGACTCTTGGGACTGTTCTCTTGGTGTAATTGAGCTCTCGGGCCCCTGCAATCCCTTCTCCTGCTTTTCTTCAGGTTTCCCTGAGCTCTACCCAGTGATTGGCTCTGGAGCTCTGCATTTGCTCCCCTCAGATGCCAGAGGAAGCCTCACTCTCAGTTGAGGTTCCATCCTTTCAAATGAGTACAGTTTATATCAAGCTGACATAAAATCAGTCAGGACAGGGATAAAGGCGTTTGATAGATTACAAACTTGAAAATTGTTGCTTATACAAAAACCCAACACTATATATAAAAGCATATGCTAATCAAGATGATTTAAAAATACAATAGAAGCAAAGGGAGCACAGGTTAGAATATTAGGAAACTCTGTTGAGTTGGAGAGGACAAAGGATATACTCTATTCTAGATCATGCAGTTTGGAATACAGGCTACCAAACAACTTAACTTCAGTCCATGGAATTCAGCCATTGACTTCTGACATCCTGAACTATAAAACGATGAAAATTTCATATGTAAACAAAAGGTATTTTGTATTAAGTTATTAAAGAAGTAGAAAACTCATATAAAGGCTTTTGTTAAATTTTCTATGAAGACATTTCACAAGATAGCATGTAAGAGACACTGCACACATTAGTTTTCTGTTGTTCTTGTGCCAATCACATCAATGAGCCAGGCTTTGGGATTTTGGGTAAATGGAGAAGTACACAGGTTACTGCTGTGTAGGCAGCTGCTGAGGATCTCAGAGGAGGTTTGATCAGGAGGCTGCAGCTCTGTGGCTGAGAGCAGCCTGCCACCAGGTGGATGACATCCACTTTGCCTCATCTCTGGGGCATGGCTTTTATTCCTTCTCTTCTCCAGTCTTCACTTCCCTTCCAAGCAGATTGCCTACCCTGAGGGATTCCTGTTAGACCCTAATGAATTTTCCTCTAGCTTCTTCTCCTTGCCACTCTTAAATTCTTTTATTAAAGAGATTAAGAATGCCAAGAGGGAGTTCAATTTCCCAGGTCACAGATGCTCTGTGGAGCTCAGGAAGACTACCTGTCACACTTCTTTTCTGCCTGTGAATTCCTTATTTCACATCAAAATGATGATCATAAAGCTTCAAGAAAACTTTAAGATAACTTTACAGGACCAACAGAGCTCTAGATATCATACCCTTGGCATTGAAAACTAAAAAGGAAACTCGAATGTAAGTAGTAATAACAGAAACAAAATGATTCTGCCAGTGCTTACAATCGAGAATTGTGAAAATGTATGTGTGAGGTGAATTGTGATATTGTTTGAAAAGTACAGAACAGAAAAATAAATAAAAAGGAGCACTAAGGTGTGAGAAGGCACATCTGTAATATAGAACTGGGGTGAAAGGAACAAAAGGAGCAAAATGGGGGTCAATTCTGTATCAGTCCAACCTGCGTGAGACAAGGTCTCATAAGACGCCATTAGTCACCTGAATGTGAGACAACGTAGGCGTTTTATTTCCACAGAAAATCATGTGACTGATCTTGAAATTTACGTCTCTACTTTAATCAATATGATTCCCTCTCTTATGTTGTAGAACTTCCTAAATAAGTAAATTGCAATATTCATATATCAGGCATAATCTATCAAAATATTTCTTTAAAACACATTCAAGTTTCACCTACAAATTGCTAACATACCACCACATGAGAGTGTCATAGTACATGGATTGAAGAAATTCCCAATCTCAAGGTCAAGAATAAGGAAGGTGAGTAACTCTGCCCTAGACAGTGTCTAACAATTTGCCGTGTGCTCTAGACCTTTGTAATCTTCATGATTTACTTTATGACAGCTGCAGTGAGCCTAGATTGTGCTTTCATGTCATTTATTAACTGTTCATTTATATGGGACAGAAGGAGAGCAAGGGCAGAAAACTAAAAACTCCTGCAGTAAAACTCTTGTGTTTCCCACAGTGTGTAGGGAGAGCCTGGAGACCCTGGATATGAAGACATATGATAGATATATATATAGATATATGTATATAAATATATATATATTTATTTATAAAGCAAAATGTAGGCCCTCTAGAAAAGTTGTCAACACTTAAGAGCACTGCCTGCTTTTCCAGAGAATCTGGATTCTTTTCCCAGTGCTCACATAGAGATTCATAACTGTCTGTGGACATAGTTCCAGGTGACCCAATACTTCCTTCTGGCTTCCATGGGTCCTGCACACACATGGTGCACAGACAAACATTCAGACAAACATTCATATATAAAAGAAAAAGTATATTCTCAAACGTATTTTTAAAGTAATTCAATTCTTAGTTACTACTTCCCAAAAATCACATTCCAAGACCCATAGTGGATATATGAAATTTCTTTTGCTGCTGTTGAAAATGGACTACAAACCTGTGACTGAAAGCTACAGAAATTAACTCACAACGTTAGAATCAGATAGTTTGAACTCGATGAGTTGATTTTCTTAGACACAGCACCACTTTCCATAATCGCCAAAATATAGGGGCATCAGGGAATGTTGATCTTAGATGCAAATCAGCCTAAGACATTACAAGCTCAACTCAGCCTTACTGTTCTAGCTCATAGGATCTCCCTTCAGACTCTGAGTGATCACAGATAATCAATGTCCACAGCAAGAGTGAAGACATGATTGGATTTTTCCATAATCATTCACAAAAAGATACCTTATCTAGGTACACACCAATATCCTAGCAAAAGAGAGCAGAGGCAGGAGGGTTATCAGGATTTCAAATACATCATGGGCAAATATTAACTTTCAGGACAGCCAAAGCTGTATAACAAAGTACTGCTTTAAAATATCAGAAAAATATATTGTTCCCTATCCATCTCTCTGAGGTTATCAAAAAACTATCAGAAATGTTTTGAGTGTGAGGAAGAAGGTCTCCGAGGGTAAAAACAACTCTAAGACACCTGAGTGGGTAAGTGTTGTAGACAAGGCTTTCGTTCACAGTGATGCCTTCCAGTCCTCAGATTCAGGGTTTCCCTACTATCACCCACACTTCTGAACCCACCAACAGTTCCAAAAATATGATGAACTGTAAAAGAAATGTCTATTATAAAAGTGGGATTTCAAATCAGAAATGTTTTGATTGACCTGATTTATATGCGTGCAATATATGTAGGTATAAACAGATGCATATTCATGCATATGAACATACATCCATATGTGCAGATAAATTTGACACACTATTAACCAATTTATTTTAAAAATTACTTATGTGAAATTTTATATTCACTTCCAAATAAACAATTTTCTCCTTTCTTTCTTGCCTTCAACAGTGCTATTGGATCTACATTAAAGAGAGATTATACTTTTCTATTTACCAAGTTCTCTGGATTTGAACATATTTGTGATCTTTGATTCACTAAATACAGAAAAAGACCATTATTAATACTTTTTCCACCATGGTTATAGTTCACATTGTAGAAGAAACATCAGTATTCTTAATATAGTTCTGATCCATGCAGTAAGTGGAGAAGTCATTGAAAATTATTGTTCTAGTAAGATTTCTATTGCTCTAATCAAACATTAAGACAAAAAGTCATTTAAGGAGGAAAGGGTTTATTTCAACTTACAGTTCTCAGTTCACCACCCATCATGAATAAAGTCAGCGTAAGAATTAAAGGCAGGAATCTAGCAACAGGTACTGAAGCAGAGGTCATGGAGGAATGCTGGTACTGGCTTGATCCTAATGACTTGCACAGCCTGCTTTCTAATACAACTCAGGACCAACTTCCCAGGGTAGATAGTTTTGGGGCACATGCATATTAATTATTAATTAATAAAATGCTGGGCAGACTGAACTATAGGCCAATTTTATGGAGTCATTTTCTTAACTGAGGTTCTCTCTTCCCAAATGACACCTGTCATAAAGAACATGGACTTTATCTACTGGTTTTCCTCCAAGTATGATATACACCTTGTTGCTTATTCTGAAGTCACACACACACACACACACACACACACACACACACACACACACACACACACACACACACTAGTTTCTTCCACATAGCTCTTCTTGGCTGTAACTTTGCATATTATTCCCTTGCTAGGCGGATGCTAAAAGGAAACTCAGCTCAAACCTTGCTTTAATTGATCAGTAGTTGGTGGTTTAAGCTCTGAAAATGAGGCTCCTTGATCAGCTTCAGGAGTTACTAATGTGTCAGATTCCAAGCAAGGATGTAAGGAGATAAGGACCAGGATGGGTAAGTAGTTATCTCTGAAGTTCTGCTGCTACTGATCTGTGTTCTGCCTTTGTGCAATACATAAGGAGCCCCTAGTATTCCCAAGGAAACTTAGTTTCATTGTTTGCTTGTTCAGTGTTTGTCAAAGAATTTGAAGTATACATTCCTTCCTAATTCTAGTGTCCTTTGATTCATGATGATTAGTTTTTTCTTTTTTTTAACAGAATAACTCAGACACAAATAAATTTTATATATAGGAAATGTCAGAAATTCAATAAAGAAAAATTAGGTCATTACTGCAATTTAAAGGCTTTCTGTTTCAAGATTATGGCTTATAAATATGAAATGAATATTCTTGATTTATTTCCAAACCATTTGTTCTATTAAAATACACGGCCATAAGAAGATTTTCAATGACAAATCAGCATGTATACACTATTGTCAATACAGGCAAAACTAGTGGAAAGAGGGTGTCTTTCATGAAGAAGCACTGATTAGGTGACTACAATAATTCTCACATTTATAAACTGCTACATATTCAGTATGATTTCTATTGGTAGTTGGAGTGAAATCTGTCCTATACTCAACGCTACTGAACCAGTTAAGATTCCTAGGTAAATAGCCAGATGAACAGATGAGGGGTCTGCTTCCGCTTCACTTGGCACCACACTAAAGAGCTTGTTGCTAGAGCTCTGTGTAGACACCACTGGCCTTGCAGCTGGTGGTGACCCTCTGTGCTGCAGACCTGGTCAGGGAGGATGACCACTTCAACCAGGTCCCTCCATTGCTTCTCTAATACTCTTTATTCTCTCCCTGTAGAAGCCAAGAGTTCATAGCTCTTCCTAGAGGTAGCAAACAGGAATAACTCTGTTAGAATCTTTTAATTTATGCACACAATCAAAAGTATATCTAGAATTCTACATGCATTTTATGTAGACAGGTCTGTACCTTACAAGAACTTCAAATCTCATTGAGATTTATTGGCAGGATGGCTGGTGATGATGAGACATAAGTAGTAAGTAACATTTTGTCTGACATCACTTGTCTCTGTGGTAACTCTCCTCTTTCCTGTCTCTTTCTCTCTCTATCTATCTATCTATCTATCTATCTATCTATCTATCTCTCTATCTATTTCATTCTTACTCCCTGTCTCTTGCTTGCTGCCTGTGCATCAAGATATAAATTCTCAGCCCCATAACTACAGGCCTGACATCATGCTTTCTGCCATGATGATAATGAGCTAACACTCTGAAATTGTAAGCCCCCAAATAATTGCTTTCTTTTTATGAGAGTTGCCTTGATCATGGTATCTCTTCATAGCAATAGAACACTTGCTAAGACAGGCTGATTCATAGCCAAAAGGCTCTGAGACATTTGGGTTTTTAGAATACTCTATGCAGTCTGTAAAACATTGTTCCTACTGAAGATCTGTGTTTCATACTGGTGATCAGATTTTTTAAAAAAACATGAATGGGCTATCACAATGTTTACATTGGGGCATGTGTGTTTCCCTTTCACAAATTGTAAATTCTATTCATGTTATAACATACAAAGACCAGAAAATGTTGTGATGACATGACATTGTATCCATCATTTACACAGAGCGAGGTTCCTTAGTCTCCACAGTAATATAGAAATCAAAGAAAAGATGTAAAAAAGATCATTTCACCGGAATAATTAATAAGAAGACCATCATGAAAGTTTCTATAAATGATAGTAAGGCTGTATGAACAGAAAGAGTAATCAGTATACGCTGCTGAAGGGATTACACCTGCTACACCACTGTGGTCCACAGCATGGAAGTCCTCAAGAAAACGTTGAACTACCATATGATGCAGCTACTAGGTGTGCTCCTAAAAAACTCTGAACCACCATGAAATAGAGAAACTCCCACACTTAAGTTTATGGCTGCACTATTCCTAACAGAAAGAATTTAAAGAACCTAGTGACTATCAGCTGATTGATGGATGATAAAAAAACATGGTACATATATGCAAAGACTTTTACTTCACCAGAATCAAAATGGAATTCATACAAATGTGTCAAATTTTGTACTGCAGCTTTTTATATGGATTTGTTTTACAAAGGACTCTTTGTGCAATTGAATGCTTATTTTGCTGTACATAGGGGATAGATGTGAACCAAATTCTCCTAGTCCACGCTGATTAGTAGTTATATTAAAATCTTCTACACCCTTGATGATTTTGTTATTTCATATTCCATCAATAACTGAGAAATTTTTTGTTATGGCAAAAAAAGCTTCTAAAGCATGGCATGAGGGTGGTTGATTCAGAACATCTGCAAAGTCAAGGTCATCTTGGGATACTTAGTGAGATCCTGTTTCAAGATGGAAATAGAAAAGGATGTGTGCCAGCATCCTCACTGACCATAGAAGGAGAATCAACTCATACCTAGATGAGAATGTGGCCTTACAAACCTTGATTGTAGGTTATTAGACCCTGAGGAGAGGACCCAGACATACTCTGCCCATGTTGCAGGTATGGTAGGTATTGTGTTATCTTATGGTGCAGCAGTAGGAAACAGATATAACACAGTTTCACAACTGTGAGCTAGGACTGGAAACTTGAAAAATTCAGGAATGTGCATCTGGGAAAGTTCCTGAGGATCACTTTGTTGAGCTTCTTCACTCCACGTGGGGAAGATAGAGAAACAAAAAGAGGCTCATGGAGAAGAGAACAGTGTCTGGGAAGCAAACCTTCCACGATTCTGTCTGTGCAGTCCTGAGCATTTAGTGTTCTTGCACCTACAGGTGGAACGACTAAAAAAGAAAAAAGAGCTGGACATGATGACGTGTGATCCAGCAGTAAAGGGAAAGGAGGTGAGTTGCAAGTTCAGGGTTACTGGGCAATAGGCAATGATTTCCAGTCACCTGGAGATATGTGTGAAGATTTTTCAATCCCTCTACTAAAATAGGAAGCAAAAAGTGAAAGAAGGAAAACAGAGACTATGGCCAGATGTGGACCATATTAGAGAATAAAGATGTGCGTATTGGAATAGGAGAAAAGAACACTTAAAGCGTCTGACACTATGGATGAGCATTTGTGATGCACACAGAGATGCAGAGCAGAAGCAAAGCATTACAGACAGCTGCAAGAGGTTTCTTATGATCAACTAAAGGGGGATTTATGAAATCTCAGGGAAATAGAAGTAGAAACGTAAACCACTAGTGTGAGAATGTCAGCTCAGATCTGCAGGACAACTAACTACTTTCAGTGTTTTAAGCTCTGATTTTTGTCAATGACTGAGGAAAGTGTAAACTGGTTGTCTAGTCAATCTATCAAACACGAAAGGCTTTAAAGAGGGAGTCTGTAATAAGAAAGCAAATTGAAAAATTATAAAACATGTGAGGTGGAACAAACACACGTACTGGTTTTAAAATCTGATTCTCTGTTTCTCCATTTCACGAACATGACTTCTAAAGTTGTGTGGTTGGGAGTCTGGAGAAAGACACAGCTCAGAGACTGAGCCTCAGTGAGCAGCAACCCCAGGAGGTGTTCATTTAGCCCTGAGGCACAGTAGGAGGAGCCTCCTTACCCTGTTGACAGTAATAACTTGCAGCATCATTAGCCTACACAGGATGGATGGTTAGGGTAAAGTCTGTCTCAGACCCACTGCCACCGAACTGGTAGGGAAGCCAGATTCTAAAGTGGATTTTCTGTAGATGAGGAGATTTGGAAGCTGTTCTGGTTTCTGTAGGTACCAGTTCTAGCACTAATACTGGAAAATTGGCATTCTTGCTGGCCCTGCAGGAGATGGTAGAACTCTGTCCTGGAGACATGGTCAAAGAAGCAGGAGACAGTGTCAGCACAATGTTCCCAGTGGAACCTGGAATGATAAACAGACTTTGCTGTCACAGATGTACTGAAAGCACCCCAGAAAAGAACCATTCCATGTGGATCTGAAACAGCACTTAGGAACTAACTCTGAGGAATCATAAATGAAAGGGAAACATAAAACCAATTGAATGGCATAATTTCAATGATCAGAACATCAAGAAGCAGTCATGGCCACAATGGATGCTCCCGGCACTGCTCCCTCTCACCTGGAACCCAGAGCAGCAGTACCCCCAGAAGGAGAGCAGCAGACTCCATCTCTGAGTGCTGAACTAGAGGCTGTTGCTTGGACGCCCAGACAAGCTGCATATAAACAGGGTTTGAGCAATCTGCACTGTGTCTAATGTCATAATATGCAAATCAACTCAGAAAAGCTTGCCTTGGGGATCAAACGACACCTGCTCTTGTGCCACCCTATGTCACTATGTCATTTAGGATCAGCAAAGAATTCCCTAGAGTAGATTGAGTGTACCCTGAGTGACTTTTTGACTGGCCCTATGGAATATTCACATTCTGTTAATTTGAGGTTCCGTTTGTGGACACACAGTAGCTGCTCTTCTGTAAAGGATGTGAGTGCAAGAGGACTTTGAGCGCTCAAAATTAAACTGTACTTTTAAATTGTCATTTTTATTTTATGTGTAAGTGCTTTTTGTCTGCATATATGTCTATCCACCACATTTGTGCCTGTTGCCCTTGAATGCCAGAAGAGGAAATTGGATGTGCTTGAAATAATGTTGCAGATGGTTGTGAACTGCATATGGATCCTGGGAACTGATCCTATGACCTCTGTAAGAGCAGGATTTGCTTTTAACAATTGAGCCATTTCTCCAGCCTCAAACTACTTTTCAGTATCTTAGAGAAACAACGTATATTTTTCATTGTGGTACTTCTCAACAAAGAAAACAATCATGTTTAATAAGATAGAGAAAAAAGAATGTGGCATGGTTATATTAATATGAAAGTTGGCTCCACAAAGAGGCTTTAATCTAAAGATCATCAGAAACAGAAAAGACCATGAATGTTGAATATGGGATGAAGAACGAGGTTTGAAACATTAACTTAGAATGAACAGGCATCACTGAGGATAAGGCTTTCCAAGTTCTCACTCCAAAGCCAATACTGAGGCCACTCAATGCTTTCCCAAGCAGATGAATATTTTACCCTGAAACCAGGAACACTACAACAGAATGTAGTCATGCATGTAGTTGCTTCATGAACAGAGTGAAAGATATCCTGGCAAATAATGGTGGCAAATAATGATGTTGAGCTTTGCATTCCTCTGGAAACAAACCATCAATTAGGTCCACACAGGAACATAGCTTTTAATAAAACCCCAGATGATCTCAGTAGTAACACTCTTTTATAATAAACATTTCCGTTCTTTATGGCACCTGAACTGGAGGCACTGACAATGGTAAACATTGTGTACAGTGAGAGGGAAAGGCAGGTATTGCTGCTTCCAGGTATTTGACAGGAAGAAAGGCCTTGGATCCTGATATCCACTCATAGTATAAGGATAATTCAAGGGGGTTAGAGAAGCTTAATTTCCCTCACTCAAGGAGTGAAGTAGATTTCTGCTTGACTGTCCCCTGAAGTCTCATGTGGAAAAGCCATAACCATGAGGGTGGAGATTTGTTGGTGGTGGAACACGTATGAACAGAGGGCCAGTGGGAAGGTCTGTGGTCACTGACACTGTGCCCTTGGGAAGGACCGTTCTTGTAAACTCTTCCCATTTCCTTGCTCCACCACTCCAATCCTGATGTGCTGCCTCAGCACAGACTCACACAGGGCTTTCTACACAGATCCAAACCCCAAAACTGAGCCAACATTGTGCTCATTGTGTCCTTTTCTTCCAGTGATGAAACCACTGATGACCACATGAGGTATCTACCTTTATATGCAATTCGGAGCAAGAGATGCTGAAGACATTACACAATGAAACATTGCCAAACACACTCAGTTGGTGTTAGTGAGATGGTGATTTTCACCATTGCTGGCCAAGCTCTGTGAGGAATGTCCCTGGGATATTGATGTAGATGGCATTTGTGCATCACATTGGTACCACAACTTGCATGGCTTTCCCTATTTGTGAGTGTGGGAGGTCTCTCCATCCTGGATCTTCTTCAACTTCATTTTTCAATTTCCCAGTAATTTCACTGTAGGACTCTTAAACCACTTTGCTAAACTGTTTATAGATATTTTGTTTTAAAGTTGTAGTGAATGGAATTCCCCCTGATGTCTTTTTAGTAAGTTTCTGATTACTACACAGAAAAGCTACTGATTTTTGTGTGATCACTATAATCCTGCTCTTTGATCATATGATGCACTTCGCTGAAATAATTTCAAGACCAAGAGTTTTATGGTGCAGTTTCTAGAGTCTTTTAAGTATAAGAACATATTGTAATTTGACCTCTTCATTTACTATTTATATCACTTTCATTTCTTCTCTTGCATTTTCTGTGACTGAGATTTGAGCATTTCACTGAAGAAGAGTGAGAGAATCAAGACCCTTATTTTACTCAATATTTGAAAAGCAAAACTCTGGATTTCCTCACTTAGCATGATTACAATAACATTTTCATCATTCATATTCTTTGTGTGTGTTTTATTTTGCTTTACTGTGTCAATACGAATTTCATTCAGAATCCCATCTTTGTTTTGTTGTTATTTCTTTGATGCCATTATGAACGGGGTTTTCAGTAAACTACAACAGAGTCTAGCACACATGGAGTAAAAACGTATTGGCTCAGAGTCACTCAAATATTTCTCTCTCTCATCCTGCACCACCTGCTGCTGTCAGGACCATGGTCTCTGGATGGGCAAAGCAGCTCTGGGCATGGAGAGCTGGACCTATGCTTCTTGAACTGCCATGTGTACAGCAACTGTAGCAGCAGTCTCCAGATCAACTTCATATACATGAAGTTGAGAAGGTTCTTCTGTGCACTCTTCCGTTTCATCCTGGAGGTAGCAGGCTTTTCAGAACTCAGCCAGTGGGGACAACTGTATGTTGATAGGCTGCACATTAAACCAAGGGATATTCATCTCCTTCATAGCCTCTCAGAATCCTCTTCAAGGAGAAATTGACATGCACATTCCCAACCAAGTGATCTCCCAAGATATTGCAGACATTCATCCCTTCAGCCTCTCAGCACTTTTGTTGTTCTTCAATAAACTTCCTCATGAATCCCATTACACTGCTCTTGTCTCTCCGTATCATTCACAAAAGAGTGTGAGAGAGGTTCTTCTATGACGATGTCTTTAGGAAACTAAATGCCATTTGTGACTGTCCATTTTTCCCCATAAAGGAAACTTTCTGTTCTCATTTCAATCAGTACATTCTCTATGTTTTTGTTTTATTTTTTCCCTCAGCTCTTCTATATCATATGATCTGTCATTAGTCTCTTATCATGTGCTAGAATTCCTTGACATTATCGTTGTGCTTTGCTGCTGCCCAGCCGAGGGAGGGGTGAATGGATCAGTGCCGAGAAAGAAGAGGTGGAAGTGCACTTGTTAAAATGAAAGCTGTCACATTATCAAACTAGGGGTTTGCTAAGGGCTCATTCACTTTTGGTGGAGATCACCCAGGCTTTTATTTGTACAGAACTTTTTTAAAATCTCCCAGTTATTGCATTACATAGAGGTTTGTCCCTGCAACAACGTCACATTAGTCATGTAAGCAAACAATTGTTTAACTTTACGTTTTCAGAAGCAGATCACATAGATGGGAGTCAGCTTCAGACTGGCGTCATAGGTCCAAAATCAAACAGGCAACTGTATTTTTAATGAAATGTGAGCACACTATTAAAGTTTTACTTGATAATTTCAGGGGTGATTATCTATGTGTCCTTGTTGTTACTAGGGGAATTTACTAGTGCGTTCTATGCCAGAAATAATTTTGACATACGACTCTCTCATTCTCTGTGTCTGTCAGGTCCCAGATATTAGACATGAAACAACTCTCACAGTTACTTAGGGCATCCTGGACTTGAGGGTCAGTGAGATTATTATTTACATTTAGTGCTACAATCACCGTGTCCTTGTTTTCTACAAGGTGTCCCTTTCCCAGTTAGGAAGAGCAGAATTAAAGATTGCTTTTAATTTTACCAATAAGCAAAACAGACACCATGACCAAAAAGACTCTCAGCAACTGTGCAGCAGAAAGAAGCAGAGAGGTAACTATCTCCTTGGCATGCCAGCAACCGGAAGTCTTGTCAAGCAGTTTACCTGCACCGCGATGGTGGTATAGTCACCAACAGTGCTTCATGTTTTACAGAATTATTGATGCTTCAATCCCATGTTTATTCTGCTTCAACCATCATCTGTCATCTTTTGCTTTGTTTCTTTCAGTCTGTTGGCGATTTCGTTATTTTGTCTGTTGTATTCGATTCATTAAAAATTTTTATTCCCATCATTCTCATTTGAGGACATTTTTTCTTCCTAGCTCACTTTTTTTGGCCAAGTCGCTAATTGTCTTGTTACTCTGCGCTGATGTTTCCCTTAATATCAGTACCTTTCCTCTCCTACAGCCTTGACTGAATTCATTTCTTGTGTGTATCTTTTGTGGCAATTCTTCTTTTAAGGAGTATGGTTTTGAAATCTTCACCCAATACTACATTTATTTTCAGTATCTGTGAGTTGAGGTCCTTGAGAATATTATAATCTGTCATGGGCATCATTTCTGCCTAGCTTTTTCATGTTGTTGTGTTTCTGTGATATGATTCAGGTCCCTTGGTTTAAGTACATTCTTTTGGTTTATGTGAGGCATTTATAAACATAGCCACATACTCTTAAGTGTTCACATGCCCAAAATCACTCAGATAATCTTTCATCTTTAAGATATTTGGAGATCTCCAGCAACTTTATGTAGTCTATAGCACACTGGTTCCATGACCGTATTTCCAAAAATAGTGGGCTCAATAAATTTCTTTAATGAGAGTATGGACATCATCCGGTTACCATGGTGTTTACATGGGAGCACAAAATATTCCCATCTAAAAACATTAAATTCCATTAAATGCTATGAAATGTAAAGACTGGAAGACAGCATCTGCCACAAAATTAGATCCAGCATTAGAGTGAAGGAAGGTTTCTCAGTCTCCACAGTTAGAAATCAGATAAGGAGACTTCAGAGGAAGATGTGGTCCCACACATAGGGGCAACATCTACCACATATTTTCTCCTTTATGGATAATAAATATGTGACTTCTAAATGTGTAAAGGTAATATGTGTATTTGAATATATGTACGTATGTGTGGTATATCTCTGTGCGAGTGTATTTGTAAGCATGTATATATGCATATACGTATGTCTTTTATATCTATATGTGCTTGTTTATGTGGGTATGTATGTGTGTATATGCGTGTAAGTATATGTGCATTTATGGGACTGAGAAAAAGACAGAAGGGAGAGAAGTGGAATGAGGGGAAGAAAAAATAGCAGGAAAGGGAATTGGAGATTAGTGGATATGGCCAAAATATGATAGAATTGAAAGACCGGGCTTTTATAAAACTTATGTAAAATGAATATATACCAATAAAGGATTGTAAGGGGCAGAAAAATTGCTCAAAGAGCAAGGAAAATTGGCACAAAGCATGAAGTCAGACCAGAGATTGATCCACAGAACTCACATGGCAACAAGAGAGAATCAAGTCCAAATTGTACTCAGACATCCACAAACACGGGACATACGCACCTACAGACACACACACACACACACACACACACACACAGGGAGGGAGAGAGAGAGGGGGGGAGCTATGCATTCTCACATACACACACACAACGATAATAACCTAAAATGTAATGAAAATGAGAAGAATTTATGAAAAAGAAGTGAAAGGCAGAAAAAATGTACATCAGTAAGGAAGTATTAAACCCCACTATATTCTAGAAACAGCAAGAAACATATTCTTTCCTAGAGCTTCCAACTGAAATGCAATCTGCCAACAATGACACTTCAGCCCAGAGGGTCTAATGTTGGATACCAGATTCATAGAAATAAAGAAAGATATTCCTCTCATATTCATGCAACAGAGCTTGTGGTAAATTGCTGCATGAGGAATAGACAGCTAATACTGAGTTCTCTATATTTTCATTCTAATGTTTTTCATACCAAAGACATAGGAAACATTGAACCCAATATTTTTTTTGCTGAGCTCTGCAAAATTTTTCATCACACTTTCAGAAACACTGGCTCTCAGGCAGAAGGGGAAGTGTGCAGGTCAAACACTGTGTGGTGCAGGCAGCTGGTGAGACTCTCAGAGGAGGTTTCTGTTCGAGGCTGAAGCACTGTGGGAGGATAACTGTGCTCCTGCACACAGTAATAAGTTGCCAGGTCCTCATCCTGGAAACTGCTGATGGTGAGACTGAAATCCGTCCCAGATCCACTGCCTACAAAGCGACCAGGGACCCCAGTGACCCGAGTGGATGCCCAGTACATCAGACGTTTAGGAGCCTGGCCTGGTTTCTGCTAGAGCCAGGTCAAGTAATTCCGATTGGAGCTTCCTACAAGACTCTGACTGGACTTGCAGCTGAGGGAGACTGTCTCTCCTCTGGATACAGACAGCGAGGATGGAGATTGGGACATCACAATGTCCCCACAGGCACCTGCAATCAGGAAGAGACAAGGAACATGCATATACACAGACAAACACAAATTATAATGACAGTTGAAATTTGTCATTTAAGGGTCCTTGAAATATTAGATTGTCCGAGTACTGTTATGTAAGAAATATTATACCCAGGCACACACTGTAAATTTCTATATACAAAAATGTGACTCTGTAAAGATTATAATAATTTTAAATTTCTCACCAGACACCCAGAGCAGCAAGGACATGAGGACCTGTGTCTGTGACTCCATATTGCCACCCCTGCCTGGCTGAGACACCTCAGTTCTCACATAAAAGGCCTGGATATAAATTCTGAGCAGATGGGCTGGGCTAGAGGAGACCATGCAAAGCAGTCAGCAAAATAAAAAAAAATGCCTGGGAAGGGTGTCAGTGAGCGGCTGGTGTCAATCAACAGCCAAAAATACCAGCACAGAGATCATGAGCAATCACTGAAAGAGATCCGGTTACAGCTCTCCAACAGAGATCTACTGGATGCTCTGACAGAATCTCTGGTTTTAAAATCCAGAACATTTTTTTAATCAATTGACTTTTGCAGAAATGTTAACAGAGCTATCACAAACTGACTGTTTTTTAAGTCAAATTATGTACAAAAAATCACCAACACCACAACAACAAAGAAACATAGAGTAAGAAACCATGCAATAAGGGAAACAAATATTGGAAAAGGGAAAAGAAGAAAGGCAAAAAAAGATAGAATTGTGGCAAAATTTGTTGATTATCACCCATCTCCAAAGCCACCCATGTACTAAGGGCAATGAACAGTGCTTCAGACATTTGAACTCCAGTTTCAGGGTAAATAGGGGACAGAGATACAAAAGAAGCCCAGAATTCATTCTGGAATTTCTGGGAATCATTAATTTAGCCTGGGATCAGACCAGCTTTATTCTCAAAATAAAGGTAAACCCAGAAGAAACTAACGAGTATGCTTCCCAGAACTTTGATGAACTGAAAGAGGGTTCTAAATCAGCGGAAATGGAGGAAAATAAAATAAACAGAATTTCTTCATAAAATAGTCCTGTAAACCTATACTGCCAAGAGTTGCTATTCCAGAAATACATATTCTAGTGTAATCTAGACAGTAGCAGTATTAAAACTGGGTTAAGATGGTCTTGCTGACATAGTAACATGTAAAAACTTTCCAGCAGGGGGCAGAGCCATCCTAAATCAAGTAATAGCTTTACTAAGACCAACAATTCACAACATTAGGGATTGTTGTCATGCAAGGGAAAAATGTTTGACTATGAATGAAAATAAATAGCAATAAAAGAAATCACAGAGCCTTCCAAGATTCAGATTAGTTAATTGTGAAAGTATTCATAAGATATAAATCATAAACACAGTATTATGTGTAAAGCAGAAGAAAAAAAATAAATGAATAAAATATCACTGAAAAGAGTGGAGGTTCACACTTGTAATCCCAGAACGTGGAGGTAGAAAAGGAACGATGATGAATTTGAGGCCACCCTGGGGTACGTAGCAGTTGTAGGCCAGTCTAATCTATGCAAAGAGAAACTCTCTCAAAAAGTGTTTCATTAATAAAAGAGTTTCAAGGCATCTGCTCGCAACTTCAAGCCAAAGTAAATTATTTACCTGATGATAATATTTTATCATTGAACCAAGAATATTACTTAAAATCAAATATGTGTTTAACCAATGTGCATTTCCCTTTTATTTTCCATTACATGTATAATTTAATACGACAACTTCTCAGGTATAGAGCATTAAATAATTTCTGATAAGCATATTCAAATCTCATCTATAAATTGACGATACATCATGACAAGAGAGAGACAAACATTGTGTGGATTATGAAATTTACCAATCTCAAGGTCAAGAATATCCACCTATCAAGGTGTCATGTGCTCTTGATCTCTGCAAAACTTTCAACTTTGATTTGCGACAGCTGCAGGGACATCCCAATATCCATTACAAGAAATAGTAGGCATAGGAAGACTTACAATAATTCTCATAAAGTAATATATTATTCTTTCTTCAAATCAGCAGGTGGGTCCTGAGGATGTGGGAGTTTATTACTGCATTCAAGTTATAGGAATTTTTTATACAGCGTGACAGTCATGAACAAAATCTCTCTGCTTAAGGATTCGCAGAGTGCACACATGCTATGTTAATCAGGAGGGTCTGAATCTGTACTACAGGATGAGGTTGGAAAACTCGAAGCAGCTAGTCACAGCCGAGGGTTCTTTGACACTGGTACCAGTAGACACTTAAGACAAACAAACCCATTATTGACCCCATAACCTTTAACAGCTGTGAATGTCATGGTAGTAGACCAGCAGAGACACTGCTCCTTAGGTTAGGCTCCTTTTCTTTTCAGTAAAGATCCTCATCAAAAGTACCTTAGATCCTATCACACATTCGCATTCAACCAAGCAGAGCATGAATGAGATTCCAAAAAATGAATCTACCCTAATCAAATATCCTACAATGTACTGAGAGAAATGGCCATTTGACAGAGACCTTACAGTCACGAGGAAAGGCTGACCAAACTAACAAAGCTGACTGGGAGGTTAAAACAGATGCTTGGGAGGGATGTGAAAGCCACATCTCAGACACACATAAGTCAAATTCAGTGCTGATTCATAGAAGAACCTATAATGTGAGTTTTCCCTCTGCATCGCTAACTCACCTTCCCCAAGTTAGGCTATGCTATAGACCACAGCAACACACTCAGCTTTAGTCAGTGGCTCAGCTTCTGTTCACTCCTGGACTTGTGAAACATAACCTCACGGATTCCATCAGTCCACTTCAGGGTTTCCTCTCCTGCCTACCATCCAAGGAAGAGTCCATCTTGCTACCTTGTGATTCTCTGTAAAGGCCTGTGATTCTAATCTGGGGGAGTGGCTTCTGCTTTGTAATATCATTTTTCTTATGGGTCTAAACAGAGCTGATGAGTTTACAGTTTCTTCAATCTCTTCCTTTCTGTTAAGGTGAAGTGTCTCCTCTAGGCAACTTTCATGCAGAAATAAAGCTTTTAATAATGTACTCCATTAAATTTACTCGATTGAGTGTAACAGCTCATTACTTTCTCACCCCTGGGGTAGGTATGTAGTTGAGTGCTGTGTTGCTGTGTAGCTGTGTGATTATGGGGGTTGTTTTTGTTTTTGTTTTGTTGTTTTCCTTTTTTAGAAAAAAAGAAGGCATAAAACTTTCATGAGTGCTGGTCACTCAGAATGAGGATGAGAAGATGTCTGAACATCATGAGGAATTCAGCCTTTTCAAACACAATTTCATTTGCTCTCGTTATTAGTTTAATTTTCGTCTCCAAAAGAACAATGGGCTGAGGTTTTTCTTTTATAAATATGGAAACAATTCTCTGTCCTCTTTATTACTCACAGATCCTAAGAGGGACTTCCTCCTACCTACCTAAATATATGACTTCTAGTGGATACATATTCTATTCTATAAAAATAAGCTCAATTTGCTTCTTGAACTATGCATGTGTTTCTTCTTATAAGGAATATTTTTAACAAGCATATTAGGCTAGTGATGTCTTCCAGGACAGAACCTGCACTCTCAGCTTTCCATTCCAGTCTAACTCCACTCATATGTACCAGCTGCCAATCCACAGAAACACTTTTTACAATGCATGTGCCAAGCATGATCATGAAGATGTGTAGCATCTTGCCTAATATTTGTAGGGAAAGCATGGACCAAGATTAGGAGACAGGTAAATAACACAATGTGGCAAACAGAACACAGGGTAGGAATGCCAGTTCCCAGGAAATGAAACTTTTACCTTTTCAAAGGATGAGGCAAAGACCTGGACTGGACCTTGCCAGTTCAACTCTAGGGAAGAGCAGAGATCTAACTCACCCTTTGTCTTTTGATCATGGCCTCTAAGAGAGCTTTGGATTGGTCTGGATCTCAACTGGTTCCCATTTTTATTTTTTAAAGCCTCATGAGTTATACTATTTGAGTGTCTAAGGGTTCTCAATATCCCTTAAACCAGCAAAGGATTTCTAATATTTTTAAATATTCATTTACACAAATAATCTGAGCCTAGCAATGGATGAATGTTGAAAGATGTAAATGGAAGTGTCTAAATAAGAATTTTATCAGCTTTGAAGTGTAATTGAGTAAAATAAGAATAAATTAGTCAATAATTAATTGCTTAAGGGTTAATTTTCTAAACTAACATTCTTATAATGCCATATTTCTTGTAAATAATTTTAAATAACACCCCATTTTATACAGATTCACTGTAGCTTATAAAAGCAACACAGACTTATCAATAGACAAAATGACACTAACGTTAACTGAAGGTGAACTGCTTGTACTAAATCCCTTCAGTGCAATATCACAGCTTTTAAGGCATTTAACTCATCATTTTCTTTCTCAGTCTAATAAGATTTGTACATAGGGTGAGTATTCTGCGTCATGAAAAACAGCCACCTGCCAGATTTCTCCACTTTTAGTTCTCTAAGGGTTCCAACAGGCAATGGTGCTTCTTGATTTTACAGAAAATGCACTGAACATTCTTCATAATTTCCTTGATTTGTTGGAATATAATGGAGAAGTTCATTTTTAAATTTTTCCTGTTTACATGGTGTTTTTCCATAAAATTTTGAGGCTTCTAACACATTTCCTGTTAAAAAATGCTCGAGTTCCTCATTCCCTTGTCCAATATGCCTGGCAACCCTGTATGATATGTAGTATTGAGCAATATATAATGGACCATTTCTGTCTAGATTTGCTCTTTACAGTGGCAAAAATATTCGTGTGAATTATGAATTGTCAGGAGCAAATTCCCAGCAGTTTCTATATGAAAAACAACTGCAAACTGAGAATCAATGATGGTATTGAGAGATTCAGGAGAGTCTAACAACACCATAAGAGTAGCATACAACTCTGATTTTTGAACTGAAGCATATGGAATTTGATCAACTTTACTTATTTTTTCTGACTTGTGCCCTGCCATTCCTGATGTATTTACATCCATATAAAATGCGAGTGATCCAAAAATAGGTTTTTCTTTTTCAATATGTGGGAATATCTAGTGAGTTCCTTTAACAAACCGATTTGCTTGCTTTTAGGATATTTGTTATTAACTTCCCTGAAATAATTGCTACAAGCTCTTTGCCAATCTTCATTAATTACACATAATGGCATAATCTCAGAATTAGTATAAGCACTACTATTTCTGCTGGATCTGTTCCTGACAGTTGACAAATCCATATTGGCAATTTTTTTATATAGGTCTTTAATTTTTACTCTGCATATGTTCCATAAACAACCATTCTAAAATATTATCCTCTCTCCATAAGAATTCCAGTAATGGAATGTTTTGAATGAATAATGACCAAAATACAACTCAGGTGAGGATCTATGTGACTCGCATATTCATCTTGTAGTCTCTTTTCTACCAAAGTTAACTCCTGCTTTTCTGCAGGGTTTACCTGTCTCATAGTATATAGGCTGGATTCTCCTTACAACATTTGAAGCTAATTGCTTAGCTCTTGTGTTGTAAATCCAATTCTGAGTCTTCCCCAGTTGATCTCTCCCAATAATTTATAGAAGGGATAATTACAATATATACACATATACACCTGACAGACTTCATTATACAAGCATTGATACTTAAAATGTCTTTTCTAACCTACCTGCTGTGGCATACACTGTTAATCCTAAAACTTGGAAGCAGAAGGCAGGAGGATCTCTGTGAATTTGAGGACAGTCTGGTCTCTATAATGAGTACAAGATTTCCCAGTACTATGTCATGAAACTGTGTCAAAGTAAAAAAAAATGCCTTTTCCTATGGCGATTTGTCTGTGTTGATATACAAAACAGCAATTATGTCCTGGTACTCTCTATAAGGACATGGTTTTCCTCTAAGAAATAAGCACTGTGAAATATTACAATTGTTTTAAACATCTCAGCAGAAATCCAGAGGAACACAGACATGACAATCTGGGTCTGTGATTCCATCTTGCTGCCCTGTGGGCTGAAGAAGCAGTAGAAGCCGCTGGGATGTGCCTCCACTCCCTATAATAGGTTAGAGGAAAGAGTGAGCAGTGGGCTCCTCTTCTCAAGCCAAGGACAGTATATTGTGCTTTGCCTGCTTCTCAAAAGCAATAGGAACATGCTTGTCTCCACTGCACCTGGGATCCATTGGGAAGATGCTTCCCTTTCCCCCCACAGGTGTTCCTGCCTCAGGTGTTCCCACCCTGCCATGCTAATTAGGCTTCTCTGCAGGAAGGGGATACCCTGCCTTCCCCAGAAAAATATTTAAAGAGGGAAAAGCCCATGAATAGACTGAGTTTCCCTGTTCAGCAAACATGGCTCCCAAGGCATTCTTCGTTCCCTGTCATTTTTCAGGTCCGCTGAGTGGACACCTTCATGATAGGTCACGAATCCCGGCTTCGGCCAATGCCTTCTCACCGCTTAGGTCTGAACTCCCCTCCCCTGGCCAGGGAATGGGTTCAGGCTGTCGCAGTCAAAACATCCTTCAACTCCAATCCAGCAGGACAGCGCGGGACCCAGAGAGACAGAGACTGACACTGCCCCGGCCTGTATGTAACAGCTAAGCTCTCATTGCACAGCCTGAGTTTGTACAGTCTGAACAACTAGGATGTCCTGTAGGAACCCATGCAAAGCACACAGAAAATGAGAGCACAAACTGTATGGCAGCAGATGTGAGGGTTCCCGATGTCAATCAACAGACAAGATCATAAGAGAGCATGAGCAATCACTGGCACGGAAGTCAACATGAAATCTCAGGGACCAACAAAGCCCACAATCCACGAAAGTCTACAGATTCTAATCACAGACTTACATTAACAACATGGGCATGGAAGGCATGTTCATATCAGTTAACACACATGATGGTAGAACTACTAAAGATTAGCAGGCTGTGGGACATAGGAAAAGTGGTAGATAACAACAGAATGCATCAGAAGGGGAAAGGAGGATAAGTGACTAAATAGGAATGACAAGGACAGGGAAATAAATGGGAGGAAACAAATGAACGAGAGATGGAGGGAAAAGAAATAGAGGTAAAGGAAAGGAAGAAGGAAATTCGGGTATGGGAAGGGAGTGGAAAGAGGAAGACAGGGATGAAAAAGAAAAGAGTGAAAAGGGAAAAGCAAAAGTAACAAATTTTGGACAAAATTTTTTATAGCACTGGTCAAAATTACTCCAGATAAAAAGATTTTGTATCCTATAGTCAACAGAGAGCATTGAAAAATTCCGGAGTTGTAGTTTCCAAACTGGACATCAATCAAAGAGCAAAGACATGCCCCAAGTATACCCCATGGATTTATGTGGCATTCTCATTTAACTATAGAGTTATAAGGGGATTTAGTGTCATTGGAAATGTAAACCAAATTGACACCAACCTTCCAAAAGACAGAAAAGGTTACTACAAAAAATAGGAAATGGATGGACAGAGTGAAAAGCAAGAATTACTCAGGAAGACATGTTGCAGCCGAGTGCTGAACCCCAACACTGATGTTTACTTTATTCCACAACCACGTCCTAGAGCCCAGGGCCAACCCTATGGATCATGAATAAATGACAACAATAAGGGTTTCTGGACGCAAATCGGTAAAAATTCTTGGAAAAGCTGATGTGGCCTGATGCCACCACCTGACCCAATCGTAGATAACAACTTGGCCAGACATCTCCTGTACCATAGTCACCAAGGCAGTGAGTCACCACAGGTAGGAAGCCTGCTAGCCCAAGCCTTCCACTACATCAGCTCTGCCTACCAAACCCCAATCCACTGCCATTCCCCCAACCCTAACACCACCCTGTCTCACCATCACCATAAAAGTCAGATGTGGTACAGATGCTAAGGGACCATAGGTGCAAGGGTGGATTCCTATATCCAGAAAAATTTTAAATTACCATAGATGAAGAAAACAAACTATTCCATGATGAATCTAAAATCAAACGATATCTATCTACACATCCAGCACTACACATCTACTAGAAGCAAAACTCCAAACCATGGTGGTTAACTACACTCAGGAAAGCAGAGGAAATAAATTATCTCAGCCATCATAATAAATATAGGATGGGGACACATAAACTAACACACACAGAAAGAGAGAGAGAGGGAGAGAGAGAGAGAAAAGAGAGAGAGAAACATAAATACATAACACAAACAAATAATAAAAATAACAAAAGTGAACAGTCATTGGTCACTGGTATCACTAAAATTCAGTGGACTCAATTCCCCAACAAACTAGCAGAACATATTTAAAAGAAAATCCATCATTCTTCTGCACACATGAAACACACCACAACTTCAGAGATAAACATTACCTCAGAGTGAAGAGCAGAGAAAAGATTTTCCAATCAAACAGACTCAAGAAGCAAGCTGCTGTAGCGATTATAGGAGCTAACAAAATAGACTTGAACACTAAATTATCAGAAGAGATAGGGAAGGATACTTCATACTCAACAAAAGAAGAATCTACCAAGATGACATTTCAATTCTTAACGTCCAGATGGCCAACAGAAGGGTTTCCACGTTTATAAAAACACATTACTGAAGCTTGAAGGAGCTAACAGTAGGTGGTATTACCAGCATATTTAGAATTCCCATTAAGTCATAAAGTGAAAAGGAAGAAAGGAATGTCAAGACATGAATAAAAAGTTGTTTTAATCTTTCTTAATATGCAAAATTCCTGATGTTTAAATTTTTCTAGAAGTCACAGTGTTAATATGATGTCTACTCAGATGACTATTATAAAACTGGTGCTGGTGAGTTCTTGGAAAATAATGATCAAGATAGTTAATGTTGTAGGATTTCCTGGAGAATTGCTCAATTAAGAGATCACACATTAGATTTGAGAGACAGAATAGGATAATGCACCATCCAGCAGCAACTCAAGGACAGACATAAGGACAATAGAATCACCACCATTGTGCTACAGGCAGATGTGGGCATCAGCACCATAGCCCTGGGCTACAAGGACAAGTATCAGGAGCACATGGTTACAAAGTCCACATGTTCACTGGGAGATGGGATCTAACTTCTACCCAGTCAGAATATTCCTCACAAACAGTGCCAACCTTCCTGAACTCCTTATACGGCTTTAACTAAGCCACTTAATGTCCAGAGAATAGATCCCAGATTCTTCCTCCTCATGTCTATGATGCCTTTTGCTTTGTTTCACGAGCTCAACTTATGATACAACTCAGATCACTAAGTAGAGTAAGAGCTGTGTCTGTGCTGGTGATACAGAAAAGACAGGGTTGGGACTAAGGAGGTTTGCCTGTTGCTGACACTAAAGTCTCAGTGTCCTATAAACCAGACAGTGTCTGCCAAACACTCTCAGATCATGCAAGCACAAGGTAGAGCAGTGATGCAGCCCATTCTCACTCTTCTGCTTTTCTAGATAGATTATGATACAGCATGTCACTGTGGTGTGGGGCACAGACATTTCTACATGTATGCCAAATACAGATTTAATTCTGGTGTCATCTCAACACACATTTTATTGGAGTTATGATAAGTGAGAAACTGTTCCTAAAAGGCTCATGTATGAAAAGTTTTATACCCAGCATGTAGACCCAGTTATGACCAGGTAATTGATTTGTGAAGTTTTGAGCCAATTAATCAATTTAATCTTGTTACTGGCATGTGATAGAGATAGAACCTGGGGGCTGGTGTGAGGTCACAAGAGTCATGCCTTAGAAAAGTAGGACTTGTCTCAAGCCTCTTCTCATCTCTCACTCCTGCCCAGCTGCCATTATGTGAGCTGACTTCCCCTGCCATGTACTTGCTCCTTGATATTCAACCTCATATTGATGCACATCAATAAACCCAAAGAACCATAGAATGAAAATGTGACAACCTTCCTGAGTTTAAGTCGTTTTCCTAAGATCCTTTGTCACAGTGAAGAAACAATTATCACGCTTAGCACATTCCACACAAGACAATACGTTTCCTAGGTACATCTGAAAAACGTGTTCCTAATGTTGACAGAGGCACAGGAAGCAGGCTAGTAAGTGCCTAGTCACATGCAGATCGGAATAAGATATATGGAGTTCTCAAACAACTGTTTGTAACCTATATGACTCTTGGTTCTGCTCTATCTCTGTATTTCAAAATAGAAGCTGAAGCCTAAGTATGGTAGCAAACAATTTGATCCCAGCACTAAGGAGAAAGAGGAACATGGATTTCATTGGATCAAGGCAGGCTATACTATCAGGAGAAGTCCAGGCTAGCCATGTCAGAATAGCAAGACCCTGTTTCAAATACAACAAGAACCCAATAGGTACCCAAGTAATTGTTAAATAGAATATGTTTGAAATTGGTTACCATATTGTATCCATTGAAGTCCATAATGTTTCCCTCAACAAATATCAAACACTCTAGATTATTGTAAGACACAAAGACAAGAAGATGGATTATCTTGATACAAAATCATGGTCACCATAGCGTGGAGTAGAGTAGTATAGAGTGCACAAATAACTCAGGCGTAGAAGCTCTCAGAGAGAAGGGGAAGTGTGCATGACCAGGGCGGTGTTGGGGGCAGGCAGCTGGTGAGACTTTCAGAGGAGGTTCCTGTTCAAGGCTTAAGCACTATGAGAGGAACGTTAAAATGCTGCAGACAGTAATAATCAGCCTGGAAACTGCTAATAGTGAGAGTGAATTCTGTCCCAGATCCACTGCCTATGAAGTGATCAGGAACCCCAGTGTCCAGAGTAGATGCCAAATACATCAGGAATTTTGGAGCCTGCCCTGCTTTCTGTTGGAACCCTGCTACAGAGCTATAAACATTCTGACTGGACTTGCAGATTAATGTGACCCTGTTTCCTACCGATGCAGGCAGGGATCACGGAGACTGAGTCATCACAATGACCCCAGAGGAACCAGAAATCAGAAACAATTGATATAAATATATTTACACAAATCTCCATGATGCAAACATTGAAAGATAAAATGTTTTTTCTAATGGCATTATGTCTGCATAATATTGATTTGCTATAATAAAAACCTACTATATCCTGTGTATTCAGTAACTGTATGTTTCTCTACAAATGAATTAATCTGAAGATGTTATTACATTTTTAATTTCTCACCAGACACACAGAACAGAGGAATATGAAGAACTGGGTCTGTTACTCCATCTTGATGTCCCTGCCTGTCTGGTACATTTCAGTTCTCACTTCAAAGGCTTGGTTTATAAAATAAGGGCAACTGGGCTGGCCTATAGGCACCTACGAAAAGCAGCCAGCAATTAAAGAAGGAAATTGCCTCGGAAGAGGAGTGTGAGAGAATCTGGGTTAAATCAAGAGCCAAAAATATCATCAAAGGGTGTAAACAATCACAGTGAAGGACAAGAACATAAAAGATCAAGGACACACTTAGAACACTCTCACCACAAATGTCCAGATGCTCTTAGGACAGGATCAGTTCAAAATGAAAGATATTTATAGGAGATGATATTTACAGAATTAATATAGATCTACCATTGAGTGACAGACCAAATGTAATAATGATTATGCTGGGCAATAACGAAAGAGAGAAAGAAAGAAAGAAAGAAAGAAAGAAAGAAAGAAAGAAAGAAAGAAAAGAAAGAAAGAAAGAAAGAAAGAAAGAAAGAAAGAAAGAAAGAAAGAAAGAAAGAAAGACAGACACAGAGAGGGAGGGAGGGAGGAAGGGAGGGAGGAAGGAAGGTAGGAAGGAAGGAAGGGAGAAAGAAAGAGAAGGGAAAGGAAGGAAGGAAGAAAGGAGGGAGGGGAGAAGGAAAATGAAAAAGTAAAGAAAGAGAAAGAAAGGGAGAAGAAAGGAAATTGAAGGGAGGAAATGAAAGAATGAGAAGAATAAGAAGAGGATAGAGAAGAATGAAAAAATAAAAAGGGTGCAGAAGAGGAGAGGAAAACTTTGGAAAAGGAAAGGGAAATATGGGAGAGGAGAGAGGGAGTGTAGAAGGTAAAGAAGGAGAAAAATTGAATGTTTCCTTTTGTATTGGAGCAACAGAGAATGCTCAGTGGCAAAAGCACTTGTTGCTCTTACACAGGACCCAGTTTTGACTACAAGCACTCACCATGACAGCTCCTAGACATCCATAACCCATTTCTAGCTACACACATGGTACACATGCATACATACATGCAGTTCAAGATGTGAATCCTTAGTTCTGCTCTGCAGCCATGTCTGCTGCCTGCTGCCTCCATTTTTGCTACCATTTACTCTAATCATCTGAAAGTTCATGGTGTTTGTCACAATAGGAAAATAACTAATGTAAGGGGACAATTCAACAAGACTATGTAATAATTGTGAAGAGATACACACCAAACATGGAAAACTGTATGTGGTCTGAAAGACTATCATTCTTTGCTTTATCGTAAATTCCAAAGCCAAAGAGTTGATCAATTTGTTTATAAAGAATACATACATAGTATCATTAACCATATTTTTACATCTGGATTTATCCTTCATAAACAAACAACAACAAATGCAAAAGAACAAGACCTAACAATCATTGGTTAATGGAACCGATAAACATCAGGGGAATCAATTCTGCAAAAAAATGACACAAACTAACACAATGGATTTGAAACTAAATCCATTCTTCTGCTGCATGCATGAAACACACCTCAACCTCAAAGATAAACATTACCTCAGAGTAAAGAGTACAGAAAAGATTTTACAAGCATATAGACCAAAGAAGAAGCTGGTGTAGCCATTCTAATATCTACCAAAATAGACTTGAACCCTAAATTAATCAAAAGATATGGGGAAGGACACTTCTTACTCACCAAAAGAAAAATCCACCAAGGTGACATTTCAATTCTTAACATCTATATCCCCAACAGTACCGTTCCGACTTTTGTACAGACACAGTACTGAAGCTGCGAAGGAGGTGACTTTAGGTAGTATTACCAGCGTGTTTACAGTTCTTATTATGTCATAAATAGAAATGAAAACTAAGCAATGTTATGACATGTGTAGGAAGATTTTTTAAAAATTTTTGTGATATGCAAACATCTTGTTAGTCAAAATTTTCTACAAGTCAGTATGCTAAATTGCATTTCTAATCAGATGACTGTTCTTAAACTGGTGCTGGTGAGTTCTTGACTAATTATAATCAAAATAGTAAGTTTTGCATATTTTCCAGGATAATTTCTCAATTAAGAGATCCCACATTAGATTTGAGAGAAAGAATAAGACAATGCACCATCCAACAGCAACTCTACACAAACACAAGGACAGACATAAGGACAATAGAATAACCACCATTGTACTGCAGGCAGATGTGGTCATCAGCACCCTAGCCCTGGGCAACAAGGACAAGTATCAGGAGCACATGGCTAATCAATCCACATGTTCATTGGGAGATGAGCTCTAACTTCTAGCCAAGCAGATTATCGCTCACTGGCAGTGCCAACCTTCCTGAACTTCTGATACGGCTTTACCTAAGCCAGTTAGGTCTTCCTTCTCATGTCTAAGGTGCCCTTTGCTTTGTTTCATGAACTCATCTAATGATACAACTCAAACCACTAAGTATAGTAAGAGTTGTGTCTGTTGTGGTGATGCAGAAAAGACAGAGTGAGGACTCAGGAGTTTTGCCCTCCTGCTTACACTAAAGTCTTGGTGACATACAAAGCCAGGCAGTGTCTGACAAACACTCTCAAATGATGCAGGCACCAGGAACACCAGGTGATGCAGCCCATTCTCACACTCCTGGCTCTCTAGGTTATATATGACATGACAGGTCATTATGAAAGGGATGTTAAACCTTGCTACACAGCTCTACATGTGTGATAAATACAGATTGCATTCTGGTGTCACCTCAACACACATTTATTTGGTGTTATGTTTTGCTTAGGAATTGGGCCCAGAAGGCTTATGTGTGAAAAGCTCTGTCCCAGCGTGTAGACCCAGCCTCACCCAGGTCATTAATTTGTGAAGTATTCAGCCAATCCATCAATTGAATGTTGTTACTGGCATTTGATAGAAATAGAACCTGAGGGCTGCTGTGAGGTCCCAGGAGAAATGCCTTAAAAAGGATAAATTGTCTCATGATCCTTCTCCTCTCTCTCTCCAGCTCAGCTGCCATGAAGTGAGCAGCCCTCCCCTGCCATGGACTTGCTCCATGATATTCAATCTCACATTTGACACACATCAGTGAACCCAAAGAACTATGGACTGAAATTTTGAAAACCGTCCTGCCTTTAAGTTGTTATGCTAAAATCCTCTGTCACAGTGAAGAACAATTACCACACTTAGCACAGTCCACACAAGTCGATGCTTTTCTGAGATGCACCTGACACATGTGCTCCTAATGATGATACAGGCACAGGAAGCAAGCTAGGGAGAGCCTATTCACATGCAGACTGGTACAAGGTATATGGAGTTCCCAAACAACTGATTGTAACCTGTATGACTCTTGTTCCTGCTCTTTCTCTGTGTTCCAAAGACATGCTCAAGCCTATGTATGGTAGCAAACAACCTTGACCACAGCACTAAGGAGGAAGAAGCAGGTGGATTTCATGAAATCAAGGCCAGCCGTGGCAGAATAGTAAGACACTGTTTCAAAATAAACAACAAGAACCCAATAGGTACCCAAGTAATTTTTAACTAATACATGTTTGAAATTGGTTGCCATATTGTTTCCATTGAAGTACAGAATATTTCCCTCAACAAATTTCAAACATTCTGGATTATTGCAAGACACAGAGACAAGAAGATGAATTATCTTGATACAAAATGATGTTCACCGTAGTGTGGTGTAGAGTAGTGTGGAGTGCAGCATCTCAGTCTCCACATTTGGAGAACAGATGAGAAGACTGCAGAGGGAAATGTGGACCATGAACTGGAGGCGTACATCAGCCATGTTACCTAGGAAATCAAAGAGCATATTTTCTCTGGATGGTGAATCCTGGATATTTACAGATACATAAAAATGTGTTCGTGTGGGTGGGAGGAAGTGGATAGACAGAGAGAGAATGTGTGTGGGCCACAAGCATATGTAACAAAAAATAGAAGGAACACCAGGGAAGCTAGGAGGATAATTGACAGGAAAGAGGGAGGAGTCATGAAGGAGAAGAGGATGAACATGAATTTTGTCATAATATAAAACTTTTGCTTTAGGAAATACAACATTATATATGTCAGTCGTAGGGTTTACAAAAAAAGAGGAAATAAGGGAAATTACCACAAACCCAAGAAGAGGGATAATTCTAAGATAATTCTAAGGGAAAAGACCAATTCTTTCCAAGATCCTCCAGTGAAAATATAGCTTACTATCTTTATTTCAGTCCACAGAGATTTGTGTTTGACCTGTGCTTTCCAGAACTATAAGGTGGTGACTTGATCATGTTCAATCACAGAATTTGTGTTAAACTGTTATATAAGAAATATTTAAAGGCATAAATGATTTAATTCCTTTTGAGCCAGGGTTCTTCCACTCTTAAGGATCTAAAAGTGCATCTGTTCATTGATTTTCTGCTGAGCCTTGCACCAACAATCCAGGCAGAGAAGCTCTCAGGCAGATGGGGAAGTGCACAGGTCCAGGGCTGTGTTTGGTGCAGGCAGCTGGTGAGATTCTCAGATGAGGTTTCTGTTCGAGGCTGAAGCACTGTGGTGAGGGTAGTTCATCATACTGCTGACAGAAATTAGTCTTGCCATGTCTTCTGCCTGGACACTGATGATGGTGAGAGTGAAATCCGTCCCAGATCCACTGCCTGTGAAGCGATCAGGGACCCCAGTGTGCCCGATTGGATGCATAGTAGATCAGCAGTTTAGGAGCCTTCCCTGGATGCTTGCTGGTACCATGCTACATAGTTACCCACATTCCCACTGGACTTGCAGTTTATGGTGACCTTGTCTTCCTAGTGATGCAGGTAGGAATCTGGGAGACTGGGTCATCACAATGTCCCCATGGGAACCTGAAATCAGACATAAGCATGGATTATAAATGTATTCACATAAAATTTCATGAAGCAAACATGAAAATTTAAAAGGTTTTTCAAATGGCATTGTGTCTGCCTAGTATTGACTGGCTACAGGAAATAGCTATTATATCCTTTGTATCCAGTAACCATTTGTTTCTCTAGAAATGAATTCATCTGAAGATATTTTACACTTTTAAATTTCTCACCAGACACCCACAGCAGCAGCAATATGAAGATCTGGGTCTGTGACTCCATCTTGATGCCCCTGCCTGTCTGGTGCATTTCAGTTTCACACTGCATGGCTAGGTTTATAAAATAAGAGCAACTGGGCTGCCCTGTAGGCACCTATGCAAAGCAGTCAGCAAATAAAAAAGGAAATTGCTTAGGCAGTGGGGTGTGAGAATATCCGTGTTAAATCAAGAACCAAAAAAAAATCTTCAAAGTGTGTAAGCAATCTCAGGGCAGAATGAGAACATAAAAGCTCAAGGACAAACTTAGAGCTCTCTAACCACAAATGCCCAGATGCTCTCAGGAAAGAATCAATACAAAATCAAAGACATTTATAGCCAAGGAAGATTTCAGAAATACTAGTAGAACTACCATTGATTGACAATCCAAGGGAAACAGTGAACATAACTGAAAGAATGGAAAGAAAAAATGAAAGAAGGAAAGTAAGACAGAAGAAAGAAAAGAAAGAAAGAAAGATAAAGAAAGAAAAGAAAGAAAGAAAGAAAGAAAGAAGAAAGAAAGAAAGAAAGAAAAAAAAAAAAGAAAGAAAAGAAAGAAGGAAAGAGTAAAGAGAGAAAGGAAAATTAAAGAAAAGGCAGAGAGAAAGGAAAAGCAGAGAAAATGAAAGAATAAAGAGTGTGCAGAAGAAGACAGGAAAGTTGGGATTGAGGAGGGAAGGGAAAAGCCTGAGAAGAGAGAGGGAGTGTAGGAGGGAAAGAAGGAGAAAAGTTGAATGTTTCCTTTTGTATTGGAGCTACTGAGAATACTCAGTGGCAAAGAGCACTTGCTGTTCTTGCAGATGACACACATTTGATTAAAAGCACTCACATTATGGCTCCGAGGAATCCATAACCCCATGTCAAGGCACACACATGGTACACATACATGCATACATGCAGTTCAAGGTGTGAATCCTGAGTTCCACTCTGCAGACATGTCTGCTGCCTACTGCCTCCATTTTTGTTACTATGTCCTCTAATCATCTGAAAGTTCATGGTGTTTTGTCACAATAGAAAAGTAACTAATGTAAGGGGTCAATTCAACAAGACTGTGTTATAATTGTGAAGAGATACACACCAAACACGGAAAATAGTATGTGGTCTACAAGACTGCTGTTCTTTGCTTTATCATGGATTCCAAAGCCAAACAGTTGGTCAATCTGTTTATAAAGAATACATATATGGTATCACTAACCATATTTTTATATTTAGATTTCTCCTAAATAAATATTAAGTTTCCTGACAAAAATTATATATGAAGTCAGGAAGGTAAATTCTATCAACTCAAAACCATACCATTCATTCATTAGGATGGCGGGAGGTTATGGGGTCTCCATATCTAGAAAGCAGTGGGAAGTCAGAAGGATGTGGAGCAATGAAAAAAGGCAGACAGCAGATATGTGACCGAGAAATAAATATGGTATGTTCTGTCACATTTATAAATCTTAGACTTTTAACCTTACTTAATTTCCCCCTCTCTCTATCTCTCTCTCTTTCTCTCTCTCTCTCTCTCTCTCTCTCTCTCTCTCTCTCTCTCTCTCTCTCTCTCTCTCTCTGTAAAATGGAAACAATGGAGTGGGGGACATTTTGTGAGAGAGTGAACAAGGAACAGAAAGAGGAGAGCATAGGACATGTCTTAACTAGATTTGCAATTGCTGTGATGACACATGAGGACCAAAGCAGCATCCTGAGGACAGGGTTTATTCTGATGTGACTTCCAGGCAGCAGTCCATCAGTGAGAGAAATCAGGGCAGGAACTCAAACAGGGCAGAATCCAGAGGCAGGAACTGATGCAGGAGAGTACTAGTAATAGGCTTGTCCTCATTACTTCTAAGTCCTGCTTTCTCATAGAGCTAAGAACCTTTGGCCTAGGGATAGCCCCACCCACAATGAACTCAACCCTCAAATAATAAAGTCCTACAGGCTTGCCTTCCCCACATTCTTTCTTATTAAATTCATTTTTCTCTCCCATAACATATCCCAAACTCATTCTCCCCTCCCTCAACTCCAGCCAGCTCCATGCCCCATTTCCCATCTCTCCCACATCCACCCGTCCTTATCCCATGTTTCCCCTAAACAGAGAGCAGGCCTCCCAGGGGTACCGCTCAAACAGGACATATAAAGGTGGAACAAGGCTAGACTTGAGCCTCTACATCAAGGCTGGAGAGAGAGTGCATCAGGAAGAAAGGACACCAAGGGCAGTTAAAAGGGTCTGAGAACCGTCCCCCCCACAACACACTCCAACTTTTAGAATTCTACAATAACACCAGGCTAGATAAGCATAAGTTATGTGTAGGGGACCTTAGAGACTCCAGGTCTGCTGCTTCAGTCTCTCTTAGCCCCTAGGAGTCCTAAGTTGACTCTGTTGGGACTGTTTTCTAACAACAGTGGCATGTAACAGTAGTGGCATGTAAACCTTAATGGTAACCAGCAGGTTTCTAATTGGACTTAAGAACTACACAGTAAGAGGGAAATCATGCCTCATACCAGAAATCTAGTCAACTATCCAAAGTCATGATCTTGGAGGAGAACCTAAGCCTGCTATTTTACTAATCAGCATGATCCTAACTACACTCTAAATAATTTGTCATTTTTACCACAGATGACTATATCCATCAACTCTAATTAAGAAAACTTATCTTTGCCACAGATGAAAGCTGTAATAGCTAAAATCAAGACACAGAATTGTGGAGACCAGTCCCACTAGATACATCTACAAAATATTCCCACACTTAAAGCTCGGCAAACATTATGGACAGTCAGAGGAAAATTGACATCCTTGCTGGCCCTACAGGAGATCGTAACGCTCTGTCCTGGAGATATGGTCAAAGAAGCAGGAGACAGTGTGAGCACAATGTTCCCAGTGGAACCTGGAATGATAAACACAGTTTGCTCTCACAGGTGTACTGAAAGCACCCCAGCAAAGAACCATTGCATGTGGAATCTGAAACAGCACTTAGGAACTAACTCCGAGAAATCATAAATGAAAGGGAAACATAAAACCAATGGAATGGCATAATTTCAATGATCAGGATATCAAGAAAGCAGGCAAGGCACGATGAATGCTCCCAGCACTGTTCCCTCTCACCTGGAACCTGGAGCAGCAGTACCCACAGCAGGAGAGCAGCTGACTCCATCTCTGAGAGCTGAACTAGAGAGAAGGCCTTGGAACCTGATATCTATGCATAGTATAATTATAATTCAAGGGGCTAAAAGAAGCTTGATGCCCCTCCCTCAAGAGTGAAGTAGAGTTTTGCTTGACTGTCCCCAGAAGTCTCATGGGGTAAAGCCATGATCATGAGGGTGTAGATTTGTTGGTGGTGGAACACGTATGAACAGAGGGCCAGTGGGAAGGTTTGAAGTCACCGACACTGTGCTCACAAGAAGGAAGGTTCTTCTGAACTCCTCCTATTTCCTTACTCCACACACTCCTGTCCTGATGTGCTGCCGCAGCACAGACTCACACAGAGCCTTCTACATGGATCTGAACCCCCAAAACTGGGCCAACATTGTGCTCATTGTGTCCTTTTCTTCCAGTGATGAAAGCAGTGATGACCTCATAAGGTTTCTCCCTTTCAATGCAATGCAGAGCAAGAGATGCGGAAGACATTACACAGTGAAACATTGCCAAACACACTCAGTTGTTGTTAGTGAGATGGTGAATTTCACCATTGCTGGTCAAGCTCTGTGAGGAATGTTCCTGGGATATTGATGTAGATTACATTTGTGCATCACATTGATACCACAACCTGCATGGCTTTCCCTGGAAGATATCTGTGAATTTGAGGACAGTCTGGTCTCTATAATGGGTACAAGATTTCCCAGTACTATGTCATGAAACTGTGTCAAAGTAAAAAAAAAATGACTTTTCCTATGGCGATTTGTCTGTGTTGATATACGAAACAGCAATTATGTCTGGTACTCTCTATAAGGACATGGTTTTTCCCTAAGAAATAAGCACTGTGAAATATTACAATTGTTTTAAATATCTCAGCAGATATCCAGAGGAACACAGACATGACAATCTGGGTCTGTGATTCCATCTTCCTGCCCTGTGGGCTGAAGAAGCAGTAGAAGCTGCTGGGATGTGCCTCCACTCCCTATAATAGGTTAGAGGAAAGAGTGAGCAGTGGGCTCCTCTTCTCAAGCCAAGGACAGTATATTGTGCTTTGCCTGCTTCTCAAAAGCAATAGGAACATGCTTGTCTCCACTGCACCTGGGATCCATTGGGAAGATGCTTCCCTTTCCCCCCCACAGGTGTTCCTGCCTCAGGTGTTCCCAAGCTGCCATGCTAATTAGGCTTCTCCACCCGAGGGAGGGACCCTGCCTTCCCCAGAAAGATATTTAAACAGGGAAAAGCCTATGAATAAACTGAGTTTCTATGTTCAGCAAACAAGGCTCCCAAAGCATTCTTCGTTCCCTGTCATTTCTCAGGTCCACTTAGTGGACACCTTCACGAAAGTTCACGAACCTCAGCTTCAGCCCATGCCTTCTCACCGCTTAGGTCTGAACTCCCCTCCCCTGGCCAGGGAATGGGTTCAGGCTGTCGCAGTCAAAACATCCTTCAACTGCAGTCCAGCAGGACAGCGCGGGACCCAGAGAGACAGAGACTGACACTGCCCCGGCCTGTATGTAACAGCTAAGCTCTCATTGCACAGCCTGAGTTTGTACAGTCTGAACAACTAGGATGTCCTGTAGGAACCCATGCAAAGCACACAGAAAATGAGCACACAAACTGTATGGCAGCGGATGTGAGGGTTCCCAATGTCAATCAACAGACAAGATCATAAGAGAGCATGAGCAGTCACTGGCAAGGAAGTCAACATGAAATCTCAGGGACCAACAAAGCCCACAATCCACAAAAGTCTACAGATTCTAATCACAGACTTAAACTAACAACATGGACATGGAAGGCATGTTCATATCAGTTAACACACATGATGGTAGAAGTACCAAGATTAGCAGGCTGTGGGACATAGGTAAAGGGGTAGATAACAAGAGAATGCATCAAAAGGGGAAAGGAGGATAAGTAACTAAATAGGAATGACAAGGACAGGGAAATAAATGGGAGGAAACAAATGAACGAGAGAGGAATGGAAAAGAAATAGAGGTAAAGGAAAAAAAGAAGGAAATTTGGGTATGGGAAGGGAGTGGAAAGAGGAAGACAGGGATGAAAAAGAAAAGAGTGAAAAGGGAAAAGCAAAAGTAACAAATTTTGGACAAAATTTTTTATAACACTGGTCAAAATTACTCCAGATAAAAAGATTTTGTATCCTATAGTCAACGGAGAGCACTGAAAAATCCGGAGTTGTAGTTTCCAAACTGGACATCAATCAAAGAGCAAAGGCACGCCCCGAGTACACCCCATGGATTTATGTGGCATTCTCATTTAACTATAGAGTTATAAGGGGATTTAGAGTCATTGGAAATGTAAACCAAATTGACACCAACCTTCCAAAAGACAGAAAATTTACTACAAAAAATAGGAAATGGATGGACAGAGTGAAAAGCAAGAATTACTCAGGAAGACATTTTGCAGCCGAGTGCTGAACCCCAACACTGATGTTTACTTTATTACAAAACCACGTCCTAGAGCCCAGGGCCAACCCTATGGATCATGACAAAATGACAACAATAACGGTTTCTGGATGCAAATTGGTAAAAATTCTTGGAAAAGCTGATGTGGCCTGATGCCACCACCTGACCCAATCGTAGATAACAACTTGGCCAGACCTCTCCTGTACCATAGTCACCAAGGCAGTGAGTCACCACAGGTAGGAAGCCTGCTAGCCCAAGCCTTCCACTACATCAGCTATGCCTACCAAACCCCAATCCACTGCCATTCCCCCAACCCTAACACCACCCTGTCTCACCATCACCATAAAAGTCAGATGTGGTACAGATGCTAAGGGACCATAGGTGCAAGGGTGGATTCCTATATCCAGAAAAATTTTAAATTACCATAGATGAAGAAAACAAACTATTCCATGATGAATCTAAATTCAAACGATATCTATCTACACATCCAGCACTACACATCTACTAGAAGCAAAACTCCAAACCATGGTGGTTAACTACACTCAGGAAAGCAGAGGAAATAAATTATCTCAGCCATCATAATAAATATAGGATGGGGACACATAAACTAACACACACAGAAAGAGAGAGAGAGAGAGAGAGAGAGAGAGAGAGAGAGAGAGAGAAAGAGAAAGAGAGAAAGAGAAACACAAATACATAACACAAACAAATAATAAAAATAACAAAAGTGAACACTCATTGGTCACTGGAATCACTAAAATTCAGTGGACTCAACTCCCCAATAAATAGCACAAACTAGCAGAACATATTTAAAAGAAAATCCATCATTCTTCTGCATGCATGAAACACACCACAACTTCAGAGATAAACATTACCTCAGAGTGAAGAGCTGAGACAAGATTTCCAATCAAACAGACTCCAGAAGCAAGCTGGTGTGGCGATTATAGGAGCTAACAAAATAGACTTGAACACTAAATTATCAGAAGAGATGGGGAAGGATACTTCATACTCATCAAAAGAAGAATCTACCAAGATGACATTACAATTCTTAACTTCAGATCGCCAACAGAAGGGTTCCCACGTTTATAAAAACACATTACTGAAGCTTGAAGGAACTAACAGTAGGTGGTATTACCAGCATATTTAGAATTCCCATTAAGTCATAAAGTGAAAAGGAAGAAAGGAATGTCAAGACATGAATAAAAAGTTGTTTTAATCTTTCTTAATATGCAAAATTCTTGATGTTTAAATTTTTCTAGAAGTCACAGTGTTAATATGATGTCTAATCAGATGACTGTTATAAAACTGGTGCTGGTGAGTTCTTGGCTAATTATGATCAAGATAGTTAATGTTGTAGGATTTCCTGGAAAATTGCTCAATTAAGAGATCGCACATTAGATTTGAGAGACAGAATAGGATAATGCACCATCCAGCAGCAACTCAAGGACAGACATAAGGACAATAGAATCACCACCATTGTGCTACAGGCAGATGTGGCCATCAGCACCATAGCCCTGGGCTACAAGGACAAGTATCAGGAGCACATGGTTACAAAGTTCACATGTTCACTGGGAGATGGGCTCTAACTTATACCCAGTCAGAATATTCCTCACAAACAGTGCCAACCTTCCTGAACTCCTGATATGGCTTTAACTAATCCAGTTAATGTCCACAGAATAGATCCCAGATTCTTCCTCCTCATGTCTATGATGCCTTTTGCTTTGTTTCACGAGCTCAACTAATGATACAACTCAGATCACTCAGTAGAGTAAGAGCTGTGTCTGTGCTGGTGATACAGAAAAGACAGGGTTGGGACTAAGGAGGTTTGCCTGTTGCTGACACTAAAGTCTCAGTGTCCTACAGACCAGGCAGTGTCTGCCAAACACTCTCAGATCATGCAAGCACAAGGTAGAGCAGTGATGCAGCCCATTCTCACTCTTCTGCTTTTCTAGATAGATTATGACACAGCATGTCACTGTGGTGTGGGAAACAGACATTTCTACATGTATGCCAAATACAGATTTAATTCTGGTGTCATCTCAACACACATTTTATTGGAGTTATGATAAGTGAGAAACTGTTCCTAAAAGGCTCATGTATGAAAAGTTTTATACCCAGCATGTAGACCCAGTTATGACCAGGTAATTGATTTGTGAAGTTTTGAGCCAATTAATCAATTTAATCTTGTTACTAGCATGTGATAGAGATAGAACCTGAGGGCTGGTGTGAGGTCACAAGAGTCATGCCACAAAAATTGGGACTTGTCTCAAGCCCCTTCTCATCTCTCACTCCTGCCCAGCTGCCATTATGTGAGCAGACTTCTCCTGCCATGTACTTGCTCCATGATTTTCAACCTCATATTGATGCACATCAATAAACTCAAAGAACCATGCAATGAAAATGTGACAACCTTCCTGAGTTTAAGTCGTTTTCCTAAGATCCTTTGTCACAGTGAAGAAACAATTACCACGCTTGGCACATTCCACACAAGACAATGCTTTTCCTAGGTACATCTGAAAAACATGTTCCTAATGTTGACAGAGACACAGGAAGCAGGCTAGTGAGTGCCTATTCACATACAGATCAGAATAAGATATATGGAGTTCTCAAACAACTGTTTGTAACCTATATGACTCCTGTTTCTGCTCTATCTCTGTGTTTCAAAATAGAAGCGCAAGCCTAGGTATGGTAGCAAACAAATTGATCCCAGCACTAAGGAGAAAGAGGGACATGGATTTCATTAGATCAAGGCAGGCTATACTATCAGAAGTAGTCCTGGCTAGCCATGTCAGAATAGCAAGACCCTGTTTCAAAATATAACAAGAACCCAATAGGTACCCAAGTAATTGTTAAATAGAATATGTTTGAAATTGGTTACCATATTGTATCCATTGAAAGTCCGTAATGTTTCCCTCAACAAATGTCACACACTCTTGATTATTGTAAGACACAAAGACAAGACGATGGATTATCTTGATACAAAATCATATTCACCATAGCATGGAGTAGAGTAGTATAGAGTGCACAAATAACTCAGGCATAGAAGCTCTCAGAGAGAAGGGGAAGTGTGCATGACCAGTGCGGTGTTTGGGGCAGGCAGCTGTGTGAGACTTTCAGAGGAGGTTTCTGTTCAAGGCTTAAGCACTATGAGAGGAACGTTAAAATGCTGCAGACAGTAATAATCAGCCTGGAAACTGCTGATGGTGAGAAGTGAATTCTGTCCCAGATCCACTGCCTATGAAGTGATCAGGAACCCCAGTGTCCAGAGTAGATGCCAAATACATCAGGCATTTTGGAGCCTGCCCTGCTTTCTGTTGGAACCCTGCTACAAAGCTATAAACATTCTGAATGGACTTGCAGATTAATGTGACCCTGTTTCCTTACCGATGCAGGCAGGGATCTCGGAGACTGAGTCATCACAATGACCCCAGAGGAACCAGAAATCAGAACAATTGATATAAATATATTTACACAAATCTCCATGATGCAAACATTGAAAGATAAAATGTTTTTTTCTAATGGCATTATGTCTGCATAATATTGATTTGCTATAATAAAAACCTACTATATCCTGTGTATCCAGTAACTGTATGTTTCTCTACAAATGAATTAATCTGAAGATGTTATTACATTTTTTAAATTTTCTCACCAGACACACAGAACAGAGGAATATGAAGAACTGGGTCTGTGACTCCATCTTGATGCCCCTGCCTGTCTGGTGCATTTCAGTTCTCACTTCAAAGCCTTGGTTTATAAAATAAGGGCAACTGGGCTGGCCTATGGGCACCTACGAAAAGCAGCCAGCAATTGAAGAAGGAAATTGCCTTGGCAGAGGAGTGTGAGAGAATCTGGGTTAAATCAAGAGCCAAAAAATATCATCAAAGGGTGTGTAAACAATCACAGGGAAGGACAAGAACATAAAAGATCAAAGACACACTTAGAACTCTCTCACCACAAATGTCCAGATGCTCTTAGGACAGGATCAGTTCAAAATGAAAGATATTTATAGGAGATGATATTTACAGAAATAATAATAGATCTACCATTGAGTGACAGACCACAATGTAATAATGATTATGCTGTGGCAATAATGAAAGAGAGAAAGAAAGAAAGAAAGAAAGAAAGAGAAAGAAAGAAAGAAAGATAAGAAAGAAAAGAAAGAAAGAAAAGAAAGAAAGAAAAAGAAAGAAAAGAAAGAAAGAAAAGAAAGAAAGAAAGAAAGGAAAGGAAGGAAGGAAGGAAGGAAGGAAGGAAGGAAGGAAGGAAGAAAGGGAAGAGAGGGAGGGAGGGAGGAAAGGGAGGGAGGACGGTAGGTAGGAAGGAAGGAAGGGAGAAAGAAAGAGGAGGGGAAGAAAGGAAGGAAGAAAAGAAAGGAGGAGAGGAGAAAAGAAAGAGGAAGGGAAGGAAGGAAGGAAGAAAGGAGGGAGGGGAGAAGGAAAATGAAAAAATAAAGACAGAAAAGAAAGAGAAAGAAAGGGAGAAAGAAAGGAAATTGAAGGGAGGAAATGAAAGAATAAGAAGACGAAGGAAAGGATAGAGAAGAATGAAAAAATAAAAAGGGTGCAGAAGAGGAGAGGAAAACTTTGGAAAAGGAAAGGGAAATATGGGAGAGGAGAGAGGGAGTGTAGGTGGTAAAGAAGGAGAAAAATTGAATGTTTCCTTTTGTATTGGAGCTACTGAGAATACTCAGTGGCAAAGAGCACTTGTTGCTCTTACACAGGACCCAGTTTTGACTACAAGCACTCACCATGATGGCTCCTAACATCCATAACCCATTTCTAGCTACACACATGGTACACATGCATACATACATGCAGTTCAAGATGTGAATCCTTAGTTCCACTCTGCAGCAATGTCTGCTGCCTGCTGCCTCCATTTTTGCTACCATGTACTCTAATCATCTGAAAGTTCATGGTGTTTTGTCACAATAGAAAAGTGACTAATGTAAGGGGTCAATTCAACAAGACGATGTTATAATTGTGAAGAGATACACACCAAACATAGAAAACTGTATGTGGTCTGAAAGACTGTCCTTCTTTCCTTTATCGTGGATTCCAAAGCCAAAGAGTTGATCAATTTGTTTATAAAGAATACATACATAGTATCATTAACCATATTTTTACATCTGGATTTATCCTTCACATACAAACAACAACAAATGCAAAAGAACAAGACCTAACAATCATTGGTCATTGGTACTGATAAACATCAGGTGAATCAATTCTGCAAAAAAAAATGACACAAACTAACACAATGGATTTGAAATGAAATCCATTCTTCTGCTGCATGCATGAAGCACACCTCAACCTCAAAGATAAACATTACCTCAGAGTAAAGAGTACAGAAAAGATTTTACAAGCATATGGACCAAAGAAGAAGCTGGGGGAAGCCATTCTAATCACTACCAAAATAGACTTGATCCCTAAATTAATCAAAAGATATGGGGAAGGACACTTCTTACTCACCAAAAGAAAAAACCACCAAAGTGACATTTCAATTCTTAACATCTATATCCCCAACAGTACCATTCCCACTTTTGTAGAAACACAGTACTGAAGCTGAGGAGGAGTTGACATGAGGTAGTATTACCAGGATATTTAGAATTCTTATTATGTCATAAATAGAAATGAAAATAAGCAATGTCATGACATGTGTAGAAAGATTTTTAGAATTTTTGTAATATGCAAACGTCTTGTTAGTCAAAATTTTCTGCAAGTCAGAATGCTAAATTGCATTTCTAATCAGATGACTGTTATAAAACTGGTGCTGGTGAGTTCTTGACTGATTATGATCAAGATAGTAAGTTTTGCATGTTTTCCAGGATAATTTCTCAATTAAGAGATCCCACATTAGATTTGAGAGACAGAAGAAGACAATGCACCATCCAGCAGTAACTGTAGACAAACACAAGGACAGACATAAGGACAATAAAATCACCACCATTTTACCACAGGCAGATATGGGCATCAGCACCCTAGCCCTGGGCTACAAGGATAAGTATCAGGAGCACATGGTTAACCAATCCACATGTTCATTAAGAGATGAGCTGTAATTTCTAGCCAAACAGAATATCCCTCACTTACAGTGCCAACCTTACTGATCTCCTGATATGGCTTTACCTAAGCCAGTTAGGTCTTCCTTCTCATGTCTAAGATGTGCTTTGCTTTGTTTCATGAACTCATCTAATGATACAACTCAGACCACTAAGTATAGTAAGAGTCTGTTGTGATGATACAGAAAAGACAGAGTTAGGACTCAGGAGTTTTGCCCTCCTGCTTACACTAAAGACTCAGTGGCATACAAAGCCAGGCAGTGTCTGACAAACACTCTCAGATGATGCAGGCACCAGGAACATCAGGTGATGCAGCCCATTCTCACACTCCTAGCTCTCTATGTGACGTATGACATGACAGGTCATTATGGAAGGGCTGTTAAACCTTGCTACACAGCTCTACATGTATGATAAATACAGATTCAATTCTGGTGTCACCTCAACACACATTTATTTGGTGTTATGTTTTGCTTAGGAATTGTGCCCAAAAGGCTTATGTGTGAAAAGTTCTGTCCCAGCGTGTAGACCCAGCCTCACCCAGGTCATTGATTTGTGAAGTGTTCAGCCAATCCATCAATTGAATGTTGTTACTGGCACTTGATAGAAAGAGAACCTGAGGGCTGCTGTGAGGTCCCAGGAGAAATGCCTTAAAAAGGATAACTTGTCTCAAGTTCCTTCTCATCTCTCTCTCCTGCCCAGCTGCCATGATATTAGCAGCCCTCTCCTGCCATGGACTTGCTCCATGATATTCAATCTCACATTTGACACACATCAGTGAACCCAAAGAACTATGGACTGAAATTGTGACAACCGTCCTGCCTTTAAGTTGTTATGCTAAAATCCTCTGTCACAGTGAAGAACAATTACCACACTTAGCACAGTCCACACAAGTCAATGCTTTTCTGAGATGCACCTGACACATGTGCTCCTAATGATGACACAGGCACAGGAAGCAAGCTAGGGAGAGCCTATTCACATGCAGACTGGTACAAGGTATATGGAGTTCAGGAACAACTGATTGTAACCTATATGACTCTTGTTCCTGCTCTTTCTCTGTGTTCCAAAGACATGCTCAAGTCTATGTATGGTAGCAAACAACTTTGACCACAGCACTAAGGAGGAAGAAGCAGGTGGATTTCATGAAATCAAGGCCAGCCGTGGCAGAATAGACCCTGTTTCAAAATAAACAGCAAGAACCCAATTGGTACCCATGTAATTTTTAACTAATACATGTTTGAAATTGGTTGCCATAATGTTTCCATTGAAGTAAAAAGTATTTCCCTAACAAATTTCAAACATTCTGGATTATTGAAAGACACAGAGACAAGAAGATGGATCATCTTGATACAAAATCGTGTTCACCGTAGTGTGGTGTAGAGTAGTGTGGAGTGCAGCATCTCACTCTCCACATTTGGAGAACAGATGAGAAGACTGCAGAGGGAAATGTGGCCCATGAACTGGAGGCATACATCAGCCATGTTATCTAGGAAATCAGAGAGCATATTTTCTGTGGATGGTGAATCCTGGATATTTACAGATACATAAAAATTTGTTCATGTGGGTGGGGGTAAGTGGAGAGAGGAGAGAGAATGTGTGTGAGCCACAAGCATATGTAACAAAAAATAGAAGGAGCACCAGGGAAGGAAGGAGGATAGTTGACAGGAAAGAGAGAGGAGCCATGAAGGAGAAAAGAATGAACATGAATTTTGTCATAATATAGAACTTTTGCTTTAGGAAATACATTACATATGTCAGGACGTAGGGTTTACAAAAAAGAGGAAATAAGAGAAATTAACAGTAAGCCAAGAGAGAGGGATAATTCTAAGACCTGGGAAAGAGAAAAGGCCAGTTCTTTTCCAGATCCTCCAGTGAGATATAGCCTACTATCTTCATTTCAGTCCATGGAGATTTGTGTTTGACCTGTGCTTTCCAGAACTATAAGGTGGTGACCTGATCATGCTCAATCACAGAATTTGTGTTAAACTGTTACATAAGAAATATTTAAAGGCATAAATGATTTAATTCCTTTTGAGCCAGGGTTCTTCCACTCTTAAGGATCTAAAAGTGCATCTGTTCATTGATTTTCTGCTGAGCCTTGCACCAACGATCCAGGCAGAGAAGCTCTCAGGCAGATGGGGAAGTGCACAGGTCCAGGGCTGTGTTTGGTGCAGGCAGCTGGTGAGACTCTCAGAGGAGGTTTCTGTTCGAGGCTGAAGCACTGTGGGAGGGTTGCTATTATGCTGCTGACAGAAATAGTATGCCATGTCTTCAGCCTGGACACTGCTGATGGTGAGAGTGAAATCCGTCCCAGATCCACTGCCTGTGAAGCGATCAGGGACCCCAGTGTGCCGATTGGATGCATAGTAGATCAGCAGTTTAGGAGACTTCCCTGGATGCTGCTGGTACCATGCTACATTGTTACCCACATTCTGACTGGACTTGCAGTTTATGGAGACACTGCTTCCTAGTGAGGCAGGTAGGGATCTGGGAGACTGGGTCATCACAATGTCCCCATGGAACCTGAAATCAGACATAAGCATGGATTATAAATGTATTCACATAAAATTTCATGATGCAAACATGAAAATTTAAAAGGTTTTTCCAATGGCATTGTGTCTGCATAGTTTTGACTGGCTACAGGAAATAACTATTATATCCTTTGTACCAGTAACCATTTGTTTCTCTAGAAATGAATTAATCTGAAGAGATTTTTACACTTTTAAATTTCTCACCAGACACCCACAGCAGCAGCAATATGAAGATCTGGGTCTGTGACTCCATCTTGATGCCCCTGCCTGTCTGGTGCATTTCAGTTCACACTGCATGGCTAGGTTTATAAAATAAGAGCAGCTGGGCTGGCCCTGTAGGTACCTATGCAAAGCAGTCAGCAAATAAAGAAGGAAATTGCTTAGGCAGTGGGGTGTGAGAGCATCCGTGTTAAATCAAGAACCAAAAAAACCTTCAAAGTGTGTAAGCAATCTCAGGGCAGGATGAGAACATAGAAGCTCAAGGACAAACTTAGAGCTCTCTAACCACAAATGTCCAGATGCTCTCAGGACAGAATCAATACAAAATCAAAGACATTTATAGCCAAGGAAGATTTCAGAAATAATTGTAGAAGTACCATTGATTGACAATCCAAGGGAAACAGTGAACATAACTGAAAGAATGGGAAGAAAAAATTAAAGAAGGAAAGTAAGACAGAAAAAAGAAAGAAGAAAGAAAGAAAGAAAGAAAGAAAGAAAGAAAGAAAGAAAGAAAGAAAGAAAGAAAGAAAGAAAGAAAGAAAGAGGGATAGAGTAAAAGAGAAGAAGAAAAGAAGGAGAGAAAGGCAGAGAGAAAGGAGAGTGAAGAGAAAATGAAAGAATAAAGAGTGTGCAGAAGAAAACAGGAAAGTTTGGATTGAGGAGGGAAGGGGAAAGCCTGAGAAGAGAGAGGGAATGTAGGAGGTAAAGAAGGAGAAAAATTGAATGTTTCCTTTTGTATTGGAGCTACTGAGAATACTCAGTGGCAAAGAGCACTTGCTGTTCTTGCAGACGACACAGATTTGTTTAAAAGCACTCACATTATGGCTCCGAGGAATCCATAACCCCATTTCAAGGCACACACATGGTACACATACATGCACACATGCAGTTCAAGGTGTGAATCCTGAGTTCCACTCTGCAGACATGTCTGCTGCCTCCATTTTTGCTACTGTGTCCTCTAATCATCTGAAAGTTCATGGTGTTTTGTCACAATAGAAAAGTAACTAATGTAAGGGGACAATTCAACAAGACTATGTTATAATTGGGAAGAGATACACACCAAACACGGAAAATAGTATGTGGTCTACAAGACTGCTGTTCTTTGCTTTATCATGGATTCCAAAGCCAAACAGTTGGTCAATTTGTTTAGAAAGAATACATATATGGTATCACTAACCATATTTTTATATTTAGATTTCTCCTAAATAAATATTAAATTTCCTGACAAAAATTATATATGAAGTCAGGAAGGTAAATTCTATCAACTCAAAACCATACCATTCATTGATTATTGTGGAGGGAGTTAATGGGGTCTCCATATCTAGAAAGCAGATGGAAGTCAGAAGGATGCGGAGCAATGAAAGAGAGGCAGACAGCAGATATGTGACACAGAAATAAATATGGTATGTTCTCTCACATTTATGAATCTTAGACTTTTAACCTTAATTAAATTCCCCCTCTCTCTCTCTATCTCTCTCTCTCTCTCTCTCTCTCTCTCTGTAAAATGGAAACAAAGGAGTGGGGAACATTTTGTGAGAGAGTGAACAAGGTACAGAAAGAGGAGAGCACAGGACATGTCTTAACTAGATTTGCCATTGCTGTGATGACACGTGAGGAACCAAAGCAGCATCCGGAGGACAGGGTTTATTCTGATTTCACTTCCAGGCAGCAGTCCATCAGTGAGAGAAGTCAGGGCAGGAACTCAAACAGGGCAGAATCCAGAGGCAGGAACTGATGCAGGAGAGTACTACTAATAGGCTTGCCCTCATGACTTCTATGTCCTGCTTTCTCATAGACCTAAGAGCCATTGGCCTAGGGATGGCCCCACCCACAATGCACTCAACCCTCAAATAATATAGTCCTACAGGCTTGCCTTCCCCACATTCTTTCTTATTAAATTCATTTTTTCTCTCCTATAACATATCCCAAACTCATTCTCCCCTCCCTCAACTCCAGCCAGCTCCATGCCCCATTTCCCATCTCTCCCATATCCACCCGACCTTATCTCATGTTTCCCCTAAAAAGAGAGCAGGCCTCCCAGGGGTACCGCTCAAACAGGACATATAAAGGTGGAACAAGGCTAGACTTGAGCCTCTACATCAAGGCTGGAAGAGAGAGTGCATCAGGAAGAAAGGACACCAAGGGCAGTTAAAAGGGTCTGAGAACCGTCCCCCCCACAACTCAATCCAACTTTTAGAATTCTACAAAAACACCAGGCTAGATAAGCATAAGTTATATGTAGGGTCTTAGAGACTCCAGGTCTGCTGCTTCAGTCTCTGTTAGCCACTAGGAGTCCTAAGCAGTTGACTCTGTGGGGACTGTTCTCTTGGTGTCATTGAGCTCTCTGGCCCCTGCAATCCCTCCTCCTGCTTTTCATCAGGTTTCCCTGAGCTCTGCCCAGTCATTGGCCCTGAAGCTCTGCATCTGCTCCCCTCAGATGCCAGAGGAAGCCTCACTCTATGTTGAGGTTCCATTCTTTCAAATGAGTACAGTTTGTATCAAGCTGACATAAAAATCAGTCAGGACAGGGATAAATGCGTTTGATAGATTACAAACATGAAAATTGTTGCTTATACAAAAACCAACACTATATATAAAAGCATATGCTAATAAAGATGATTTAAAAAATAAAATGGAAGCAAATGGAGCACAAGTTAGAATATTAGGAAACTCTGTTGAGTTGGAGAGAACAAAGGATATACTCTATTCTAGATCATACAGTTTGGAATACAGGCTACCAAACAACTTAACTTCAGTCCATGGAATTCAGTCTTTGACTCCTGACATCCTGAACTATAAAACGATGAAAATTTCATATGTAAACAAAAGGTATTTTGTATTAACTTATTAAAGAAGTAGAAAACTCATATAAAGGCTTTTGTTAAATTTTCTATAAAGACATTTCACAAGATAGCATGTAAGAGACACTAAACACATTAATTTTCTGTTGCTCTCTGTGCCAATCACATCAATGAGCCAGCTTTGGGCAATTGGGTAAATGGAGAAGTACACAGGTTACGGCTGTGTAGGCAGCTGGTGAGGATCTCAGAGGAGGTTTTATCAGGAGGCTGCAGCTCTGTGGCTGAGAGCAGCCTGCCACCAGGTGGATGACATCCACTTTGCCTCATATCTGGGGCTTGGCTTTTATTCCTTCTCTTCTCCACTCTCCACTTCCCTTCCAAGCAGATTGCCTACCCTGAAGGATTCCTTTTAGACCCTAATAAATTGTCCTCTAGCTTCTTCTCCTTGCCACTCTTAAATTCTTTTATTAAAGAGATTAAGAATGTCAAGAGGGAGTTCAATTTCCCAGGTCACAGATGCTCTGTGGAGCTCAGGAAGACTGCCTGTCACACTTCTTTTCTGCCTGTGAATTCCTTATTTCACATCAAATGATGATCATAAAGCTTCAAGAAATCTTAAAGATAACTTTACAGGACCAACAGAGCTCTAGATATCATACCCTTGGCATCCAAAACAAAAAGGAAACTCGAATGTAAGTAGTAACAACAGAAACAAAATGATTCTGCCAGAGCTTACAATCGAGAATTGTGATAATGCATGTGTGAGGTAAATTGTGATATTGTTTGAAAAGTACAGAACAGAAAAATAAATAAAAAGGAGCACTAAGGTGTGAGAAGGCACATCTGTAATATAGAACTGGGGTGAAAGGAACAAAAGGAGCAAAATGGGGGTCAATTCTGGATCAGTCCAACCTGCGTGAGACAAGGTCTCATAAGACGCAATTAGTCACCTGAATGTGAGACAACGTAGGCGTTTTGTTTCCTAAGAAAATCATGTAACTGATCTTGAAATTTAGGTCTGTATTTTGATCAATATGCTTCCCTCTCTTATGTTGTATAACTCCCTAAATAAGTAAATTGCAATATTCATATATCAGGCATAATTTATCAAAATATTTCTTTAAAACACATTCAAGTTTCACCTGCAAATTGCTAACATCCCATCATATGAGACTGAATCAGTATATGGGTGGAAGAAATTCCCAATCTCAAGGTCAAGAATAAGAATTTATATGGATTTGTTTTACAAAGGACTCATTGTGCAATTGAATACTTATTTTGCTGTACATAGGGGATAGATGTGAACCAAATTCTCCTAGTCCATGCTGATTAGTAGTTATATTAAAATCTTCTACACCCTTGATGATTTTGTTATTTCATATTCCATCAATAACTGAGAAATTTTTTTGTTATGGCAAAAAAAGCTTCTAAAGCATGGCATGAGGGTGGTTGATTCAGAACATCTGCAAAGTCAAGGTCATCTTGGGATACTTAGTGAGATCCTGTTTCAAGATGGAAATAGAAAGGGATGTGTGCCAGCATCCTCACTGACCATAGAAGGAGAATCAACTCATACCTAGATGAGAATGTGGCCTTACAAACCTTGATTGTAGTTTATTAGACCCTGAGGAGAGGACCCAGACATACTCTGCCCATGTTGCAGGTATGGTAGGTATTGTGTTAACTTATGGTGCAGCAGTAGGAAACAGATATATTACAGTTTCACAACTGTGAGCTAGGACTGGAAACTTGAAAAATTCAGGAATTGCATCTGGGAAAATTTCTGAGGATCACTTTGTTGAGCTTCTTCACTCCACGTTAGATAGAGAAACAAAAAAGAGGCTCATGGAGAAGAGAAGAGTGTCTGGGAAGCAAACCTTCCACGATTCTGTCTGTGCAGTCTTGAGCACATTTAGTGTTCTTGCACCTACAGGTGGAACGACTAAAAAGAAAAAAGAGCTGGACATGATGACGTGTGATCCAGCAGTAAAGGGAAAGGAGGTGAGTTGCAAGTTCAGGGTTACTGGGCAATAGGCAATGATTTCCAGTCACCTGGAGATATGTGTGAAGATTTTTCAATCCCTCATACTAAAATAGGTAGCAAAAAGTGAAAGAAGGAAAACAGAGACTACGGTCCCAATTATGGACTATATTAGAGAATAAAGATGTGCGTATATTGGAATAGGAGAAAAGAACACTTAAAGCGGTCTGACACTATGGATGAGCATTTGTGATGGACACAGAGATGCAGAGCAGAAGCAAAGCATTACAAACAGCTGCAAGAGGTTTCATATGATCAACTAAAGGGGGATTTGATTTATGAAATCTCAAGGAATAGGAAGTAGAAATGTAAAACCACTAGTGTGAGAATGTCAGCTCAGATCTGCGGGACAACTAACTACTTTCAGTGTTTTAAGCTCTGATTTTTGTCAATAACTGAGGAAAGTGTAAAATGGTTGTCTAGTCAGTCTATCAAACACGAAAGGGCTTTAAAGAGGGAGTCTGTAATAAGAATAGCAAATGAAAAATTATAAAACATATGAGGTGGAACAAACACACGTACTCTGTTTTAAAAATCTGCTTCTCTGTTTCTCCATTTCACGAACATGACTTCTAAAGTTGTGTGGTATGTAGTTGTATGATGTGTTGCTGAATAGGTCTGTGATTATGAAGGTTTGTTCTTTGTTTTTGTTTTATTTTGTTAATTTAATAGAAAGAGAATAATCATAAAACTTTCATGACTGCTGGTCACTCAGAATGAGGATGAGAAGATGTCTGAACGTCATGAGGAATTCAGCCTTTTCAAACACAATTTCATCTGCTCTCATTGTTAGTTTAATTTTAGTCTCCAAAAGAACAATGTGCTGATGCTTTTCTTTAATAAATATGGAAACAATTCTCTGTCCTCTTTGTTACTCACAGATCATAAGAGGGGCTTCCTCCTACCTACCTAAATATATGACTTCTAGTGGATACATATTCTATTCTATAAAAATAAGCTCAATTTGCTTCTTGAACTATGCATGTGTTTCTTCTTATAAGGTATATTTTTAACAAGCATATTAGGCTAGTGATGTCTTCCAGGACAGAACCTACACTCTCAGCTTCCCATTCTAGTCTAACTCCACTCATCTGTACCAGCTGTCAATCCACAGAAACACTTTTTACAGTGGACGTGCCAAGCATGATTATGAAGATGTATAGCATCTTACTTACTATTTGTAAGGGAAAGCATGGACCAAGATTAGGAGAGACAGTTAAATCACACAGTGTGGCAAACAGAACACAGGGTAGGAATGCCAGTTCCCAGGAAATGAAAAACTTTTACTTTTTCAAGGACCAGGCAAAGGCCTGGACTGGACTTTGCCAATTCAATCCCAAGGCAAGGACACAGATCCAACTCACCCTTTGTCTCTAGATCATGGCCTCTAAGAGAGAGCCTTGGATTGGTTTGGATATCGACTGGTTCCCATTTATATTTTTTAAGGCCTGATGACTTATACTATTTGAGTGTCTAAGGGTCCCCAATATTCCTTAAACCAGCAAAGGATTTCTAATATTTTTAATTACTCGTTTACACAAATAATCTGAACATGGCACTGAAAGAATGTTGACGAATAATAAAATGGTTTAAACCTGCAACTGTCTATAATAAGTATTTTGCCAGCTTTGAAGTGTAATTGATTATAATTAGAATACCACCCAGATCAATAATTAATTGCTTTAAGGGTTAATGATCTAAACTTACGATCTTATGATGTTATATTTCTTGTAAATGATTATAAATTCTATCCCATTTTTATACAGATTAATAGCTTAAAAGTGTAACAGAGACTTATCTGAAGCCAGCCTCACACTAAAGTTAACTGAAGTTGAACTGCTTGTACTAAATCCCTTCAGGGCAATATCACAAGCTTTCAAAGCATTTAACTCATCAATTTCCTTTCTCAGACTGCTATGATTTGTAGTTAGGGTGAGTATATTATTTCTTTTGCTTTGCACAGGTGGCTAGAACATCTGTTCCAGGCCTTCTGGCTTTTAGAGTTTCCCAAGGAGAAGTCTAACATTATGCAACTGTGTCTGCCCTTAATACATTACTTGGGCATTTTGCCTTGCAGCTTTTAAGAAATTTTCTACGTACTGTACATTCGGTGTTTTGATTACTACTTGTCTTGGGGAAGTTCTGTTCTGGCCCTGTCTCTTTGGTGTTCTGAGTGCTCTCCTGGTCTATTGATAGGCACTTCCCTCCTTAAGATGGGAAAATTTGCTTCTATCATTTTGTTGAAAATACTGTCTGTGCCACTGTTCCTGGATTATTTTCTTCCTCCTCTTCCTCTTCCTCTCCTTGCTCCTTCTTTTTTCCTCCTGCTCCTCCCTCTTTATTCTTTACTCTTCTTTTTCTTCTTCTTAATATACCTATTATTCATGGGACTACGGATATTTTGGAGTATCATAGATTTATTGGAAAATTTTTAATGAATTTTTTAAGTTTAACATTCACTTTGATTGAGGTACCCTTCTCATCTAACTTTTCTACAACACTTGAGATTCACTCTACCGTGGATGCCACTTTCTTGTTGAGGCTTGCCACCAAGATTTGTTTTCACTTCCTCAATTTTTTGTGCCACTATTATTTCAGATTGGGTTTTCTTTTAAGTGATTCCATTTCTTTGTTAAATTCTACTTCCATGTCTTTAAACGCTGTCTTTATTTCATCCAACTGTGTGCGTCCTTCATGATCTTCATTAATGGTTTATTGATACCATGTTAAGGTCCTTGGTCATCACATTTGTAATTGCTGTTTCAAGTCCCTGCCCTTTCATTTCTCAGGATCTACTTGTAGTAGAGTTACTGGGTTCTGTGCAGGTACTTTATGTTAGCTGTTCATATTTATGAGTTTGTGATGGTGTCTAGGTATCTGCTGTAGGAAATGACTGAGTTCTGGTTGATGATATCAGATCTTGTCGTTCTTGGGTGGTTGTTCCGTTGCATCATTTCTACTGCCATCTTTGGAGCTTTAAAAAGTGTTGTGGCTGTAGATGGCTGTACACAGTGTCTCTTCAGAACAAACGGTGGCAGAGAGGAATAAAGGTGAGCTAGGAAATGACTTAGAGAGGCTTCAGAAAAGCACTAAGGGGATCCTGTCCAGACTAAGAGGTGGGATCCCCAGGGATTTGGAGGTGTACTGGAAGGAAGGGCTCCTGCAAGAGGCTTACAGTAAGACAAAAATAATCTGCAGGAGATAGGAATGACATGGCTATGGGACCCTGGCTCTGTATCAATAATTGGAGAGTCTCTTGTGAAAAGAATTTAAAGGTACGGAAAGGGGCAGCTACAAACAGGTTGATACATAGGCCCAGGAATGAGACAGAACAGAGGTTCTGTACCATTTAAGTATCAATAGTATGGTGTACCAACTTTAGTTTCCCAAATTCTGCAACATGGAAAACAGTCATCTGCCAGATTTCTCCACTTTTAGTTCCCTTAGGGTTCCAACAGGCAATGGGGCTTCTTGATTATACAGAAAATACATCGGATATTTCTTTATATTTTCCTTGATTTGTTGGTAAATAATGTTTCTTTTTATACTTTTGTTGTTTACATGGTGTTTTTCCATAAAATTTGAGGCTTCTACCACATTTCCTGTTATTAAAAAACTGCTCGATTCTCATCATTCCCTTGTCCAATGGGCCTGGCAACCCTGTATGATATGTAGTATTGAGCAATATATAATGGACCATTTCTGTCTAGATTTGCTCTTTACAGTGGCAAAAATATTCGTATGAATTATGAATTGTCAGGAGCAAATTCCCAGCAGTTTCTCTATGAAAAACAACTGCAAACTGAGAATCAAATGATGGTGTTCAGAGATTCAGGAGAGTCTAACAACACCATAAGAGTAGCACACACACTCTGAGTTTTGAACTGAGCATAAGGAATTTGATCAAATTTACTTAATTTTTCTGACTTGTGTCCTAATATTCCTGACGTATTTGCATCCATATAATATGTGGGATGAGCCAAAAATAGGTTTTTCTTTCACCAATATGTGGGGAATATCTAGTGAGTTTCTTTGAAAACAAACTGACTTTGTGCTTGCTTTTAGGATATTTGTTATTAACTTCTCCAAAATATTTGCTACAAGTTCTTTGCCAATCTTCATTAATTACCCATAATGATAATCTCAGCATTAGTGCATGACACTACTATTTCTGCTGGATCTGTTCCTGACAGCTGACAAAGTCATATTCTTCCTTTTATTATTACATCAGCAATGTTCTTTTATATAGGTCTTTAATTTTTTACTCTGCATATGTGCCATAAACAACCATTCTAAAAATATTATCTTCTATCCATAAGATTCCAGCAAGGGAATGCTTTGAATGAATGATGACCAAAATACAATTCAGTTGAGGATATGTGTGATTAATGTATTCATTTTGTAGTCTCTTTTTCTACATGAGTTAACTCTTGCTTCACTGTCTCAGACAATTTAGAATAGATTCTCCAACAACGTTTTAAAACAAATTGCTAAGCTCTTGTGTAATTAATCCAGTTCTGGGTCTTACCCAGTTGACCTCTCCAATAATTTTTGGAAGGGATAATTACAATACATACATATGCACCTCACAGACTTCATGATACAGCATTGATATTTAATATGTCTTTTCTAACCTACCTGTGTGTGGCATACACTTTTAATCCTAAAACTTGGGAGCAGAAGACAGTAGGATCTCTGTGAGTTTGAGGCCAGTCTGGTCTATATAATGGGTACAAGGATACCCAATACTATGTTAAAGACACTGTTGTCAAGAAAAAAAAAATCCTTTTCTTATGGTGATTTCTCTGTGATGATATACGAAAATAGCAATTATGTACTGGTTGTTTCTATAATTACATGGTTTTTTCTCTAAGAAATCAGTACTGTGAAATATTACAATACTTTTAAATATCTCAGCAGATATCCAGAGGAAAACAGAGACACGATAGTCTAGGTCTGTGATTCCAGCTTGCTGCCCCTTCCTGTATGAAACAGCTAAGCTCTCATTGTAAAGTCTTGGTTTATACAATCTGAACAACTAAGTGTGTCCTGTAGGGACCCATGAAAAGCATTCAGCAAATGAGGACAACAAACTGCAGGGGGCAGCATATGTGAGGGTTCCCAATGTCAATCAACAGACAAGACCAATAAGAGATTACAAGCAATCACTGGGAAGGAAGTCAGCATGAAAAACTCAGGGACCAACAAAAAGCCCCACAAACCACAAACAACTAGATTGTTCTAATCACAGCCTTAAATTAACAATGGAAGGCGTGTTTTACATCCGTTTAACACACATGATGGTAGTAGAACTACCAAAGATTAGCAGTCTTTGGGAAATAAGTAAAATAGTAGGTAACAACAGAATGGCATCAAAGGGGGAAAGGAGGGGTAAGAAACTAAACAAGAATGACAAAGACAGGAAAGAAATGGGAGGAAATGAATAGAGGAAGGGGGAAGGAAAAGAAACAGAGGTTAAGGGAAAGGAAGAAGGAAATTCAGGGTGTGGGGGAAGGGAGTGGAAAGAGGAAGACAGGGGTAAAAAAGAAAAGAGTGAAAAGGGGAAAAAAGAAAAGTAACAAAATTTGGACAAATTTTTTATAACACTGGCCAAAAAATATTTCCGATACAAAGATTTCAAATGATTTCATATCCTAAAGTCAATGGAGAGCACTGAAAAATTCCTGAGTTGCTGGGCATATCAATCAGAGAGCAAAGACAGGCCCCGAGTTCACTCTATGGTTTTTATTGTGTCATTCTCATTTAACTGTAAAACCAAATTGGACACCAACCTGCTAAGAGACCGAAAATAGTATTACAAAAAAAATAGGAAATGGATGGAGAAAATGAAAAGCAAGAATTCCTTAGGAAGACAATGTTGCAGCCGAGTGCTGAACCCAACACTGATGTTTTACTTTTACTCCAAAAAATGCGCGTCCAAGAGCCCAGGGCCACAACCCTATGGATCATGAAAAAAATGACAGCAATAAAGGTTCTGGATGCAAATCAGCAAAAAAAATTCATGGAAAAGCTGATGTGGCCTGACACTGCACCTTCCAATTCCAGATACCAACTTGGCCAGACATCTCCTGTACCATAGTCACCAAGGCAGTGAGGCAGAACAGGTAGGAAGCCTGCTAGCCCAAGACGTCCACTACACCACCTCTGCCACCAAAAACCTAATCCACTGCGATTCCACCAATCCCAACATCACCACTTTCTCACCATCACCCTAAAAGCCAGAAGGGTGGACAGATTGTGACACAGACTCTAAGGGACTATAGGTGCCAGGGGAGACTACTATACCCAGCGAAATGTTCAATTACCATTGATGGAGAAAACAAAATATTCCATGGTAAATCTAAACTCTAAATATCTATGCACTTACAGATCTACTAGAAGCAAAACTCCAACCCATGGTGGTTAACTACACTCAAGAAAGCACAGGAAATATATAATCTGATACCATCAAAATCAATAGAAGGGTCAGGGATACACACACACACACACACACACCCCACTAATAACAACAACTGCAAAATAGCTGGTCCTAACAATCATTGGTCATTGGTATCTTAAACATCAGTGGACTCAATTCCCCAACAAATGACACAAACTAACAGAATGGATTTAAAAAATCCACCCTTCTGCTGCATGCATGAAACTCACCTCAACCTCAAAGATAAACATTACCTCAGAGGAAAGAGTTGAGAAAAGATTTTCCAAGCAAATGGACCCAAGAAGCAAGCTGTTGTAGTCATTCTAATATCTAACAAAATAGACATGAAGCCTAAATTGATCAAAAGAGATGGGGGAGGACACTTCATACTCACCAAAGGAAACATCCACCAAGATGACATTTCTATTCTTATCATCTATACCCCAACAGAAGAGTTCCCACGTTTGCTAAAAATGATTACTGAAGCTGAGAAGGAGCTAACAGTAGGTGGTATTACCGGCATATTTAGAATTCCCATTAAGACATAAAGTGAAAAGAAAGCAAGGAATGTCATGACATGTATACAAATTTTTTAAAAATTTTCTAAATATGCAAAAGCGTTGAAGCTCAAATTTTTTAGAAGTTAGAGGGCTAATTTGCATTTTTATTAGATGACTGTTATAAAACTGGTGCTGATGAGTTCTTGCCTAATTATGATCAATATATTTAATGTTGTATATTTTCCTGAAGAATTGCTCAATTAGGAGATCCTACATTAGATTTGAGAGTCAGAATAGGATAATGTAACATCTAGAAGCAACTCTAGAAAAATGCAAGGACAGACAAAAGGACAATAGAATCACCACCATTGTGCTGAAGGGTGATGTGGGCATCAGCACCGTAGCCAGGACTACAAGGACAAGTATCAGGAGCACATTGTTACCAAGTCCACAAGATCATTGGGAGATGGGCTCCAACTTTAGCCAACCAGAATATCCCTCACTTACAGTGTCAACTTTCCTGAACACCTGATACCTCTTTACATAAGCCAGTTAATATCTGCAGAATAGATCCCAAATTCTACCTTCTCATGACTATGGTGCTTTTTGCTTTGTTTCATGAACTCAGTTGATGATACAACTCATCCCTAAGTATAGTAAGAGTCTGTGCTAGTGATGCAAAAAAGGCAGAGTTGGGACTCAAGAGGTTTGCCTGCCTGCTGACACTAAAGTCCCAGAGTCTTACAAAGCCAGACAGTGTCTGACAAACACTCTCAGATGATGCAGGCACCAGGAAGATCAGGTTATGCATCCCATGCTCTCACTTCTTGCTCTCTAGGTGGTTTATGATATGACATGTCATTATGGGAGGGCTGTTAAACCTTGCTGACACATTTCTGCATATATGCCAAATACAGATTCAATTCTGGTGACATCTCAACACACATTTATTTGGTGTTATGATTTGCTTAGGAATTGTCCCCAAAAGCCTCAGATGTGAAAAGTTTTGTCCCCAGCATGTAGAACCGACGATGGCCAAGTAATTGATTTGTGAAGTTCAGAGCCAATCAGTCAATTTAATGTTGCTACAGGCATGTGATAGAATAGAACCTGGGGGCTGGCGTGAGGTCACAAGAGTCATGCCTTAATAGGTATAACTTGTGTCTTGTCCCTTCTCATCTCTCTCTCTTGCCCAGCTGCCATGAGGTAAGCAGCCCTCCCATGTCATGAACTTGCACCATGATATTCAACCTCACATCTGACCCAAAGCAATGAACCCAAAGAACCATGGAATGAAATTGTGACAACCTTCCTGTTTTAAGTTGGTTTCCTAAGATCCTTTGTCACAGTGAAGAAACAATTACCACACTTGGCACAGTCCACACAAGTCAATGCACCTGTCACATGTGCCTGCAGCACAATGGTGGTGATTCTATTGTCCTTATGTTTGTCTAGAGTTGCTGATGGATGGTACATTATCCTATTCTGTCTCTCAAATCTAATGTGGGATCTCTTAATTGAACAATTATCCAGGAAAACATACAAAATTAACTACCTTGATCATAATTAGTCAGGAACTCACCAGCACCAGTTTTATAAGAGTCATCTTATTAGAAATGGAAATTAGCACTCTGAATTCTAGAAAACTTTGAGAATCAAGACTTTTGCATATTAGGAAAAATTTAAAAACTTTTCTTTACATGTTATGGCATTCCTTGTTTTCTTTTCACTGTATGACTTAAGGAGATTTCTAAATACGCTGGTAATACTACCTACTGTTAGCTCCTTCTCAGATTCAGTAATGTGTTTTTTTACAAATGGTGAATTCCTTCTTTTGGGGATATAGATGTTAAGAATTGGTCTTGGTAGGTTTTTCCTTTGATTAGTATGAAGTGTTCTTCCCCATCTGTTTTGATTTATTTAGGGTTCAAGTCTATTTTGTTAGATATTAGAATGGGTACCCCAGCTTGCTTCTTGGGTTTCTCAACTCTTTACTCTAAGGTAATGTTTATCTTTGAGGTTGAGGTGTGTTTCATGCATGCAGCAGAAGGATGGATTTTGTTTTAAGTCCATTCTGTTAGTTTGTGTCATTTATTGGGGAATTGAGCCTACTGAATTTTAGTGATACCAGTGACCAATGAGTGTTCGCTTTTGTTATTTTTAGTATTTGTTGTTTGTGGTGTGTGTGTGTGTGTGTGTGTGTGTGTGTGTGTGTCCCCATCTCATATTGATTTTGATGGTATGAGATAATTTATTTCCTGTGCTTTCCTGAGTGTAGTTACCCACCATGGGTTGGAGTTTTGCTTCTAGTAGCTCTGTAGTATTGGATTTTAGATAGATATTTTTTGAATTTAGATTTATCATGGAATATTTTTTTTCTTAATCTATGGTAATTGAATATTTTGCTGGATATAGTAGTCTTCCCAGGCCCCTATTGTACCTTAGCATCTGTATCACATCTGTCCAGGCCTTCTGGCTTTTAGGATGGTGGTGAGAAGAGGTGGTGGTAGCGTGGGGGAATGGAAGTGTATTGGGTTTTGGTGGGAAGAGCTGGTATAATGGAAGGCTTGGGCTAGTAGGCTTCCTATTGGTTCTTTTTGCTCCCTTTGGTGACTATGGCGCAGGAGATGTCTGGCCTAGTTGGTATCTAGGATTGGGGCAGGAGGTGGTATCAGGACACATCAGCATTTCCACGAAATTTTGGCTGATGTGCATCTAGAAACCTTCATTACTGTCATTTTTTCTTGTCCCACAGATTCAGTTATTTGATCCAGAGAGTTGGCACCTGGGCTCTAGCACATGTTTTTTGGAATAAACATCAGCGTTGGGTTACAGCACTGGGCTGCAATATGATTTCCTAAGGAATTCTTGCTTTTCTTTTCTCCGTCCGTTTCCTATGTTTTGTAGTACTCTTCAGTCTGTTGGAAGATTGGTGCCAATTTGGTTTACATTTCCAATGACATTAAAGCACCTTATAACTCCACAGGTTAATGAGAATGCCACATAAATCCATGGAGTAAACCTGGGGCCTGTCTTTGCTCCTCTGATTGATGTCGAGCTTGGAAACTGCAACTCAGGAATTTTTAGTGCTGTCCATTGACATTAGAATATGAAGCCTTTGGATCTGGAAAAATTTTGGCCAGTGTTCTAAAAAAATTGCCCCAAAATTTGTCACTTTTCTTTTCCTTTTTCATCCCCTCCTTCCCTCATCACTTCTCTTCTTTCCACTTCCTTCCCATCCCTCTTTCTTTTTCTTTCCCTCTATTTCTTTTCCCTCCTTCCCCCTCCTCCTTCCTTCATTCCTTCCCACCCTCCCATTTCTTTTCCTGTCTTCCATCCTTCATTCCTGTTTAGTTCCTTCCTCTCCTGCCTTTTGGTGCATTGGTTGGTTGCTCGTACTCTCTGATGGTATTGTCTGTTGACTGACATTGGGAACCCACACATATGCTGGATGTAGCTTGTGACCTCATTTGCTGAATGCTTTACTTAGGCCCCTCCAGGACAGTCCAGTCATTCGGATTTTGTAAACTGAGACTTTGCAGTGAGAACTTAGTTGTTTCATACAGACAGAGGTAGCAAGAGGGAATCACTAACCTAGATTTTCATGTCACTGTGCCTTTGGATATCTGGCGAGATATTTAAAAGTATTCTAATATTTCACAGTAATAATTTTGTATAGAAAAATCATATAATTATAAAGTATACCAGGAAATAATTGACTATTTCTTATATCAATACAGACAATTTACCATTTGATAAGGTATTTTTTTTAGCACATTTTTTTTTTACATAGTACTGGGTATCCTGGAACTCACTATGTAGACCAGACTGGCCTCAAAATTGCAGGGATCCCCCTGCCTTCTCCTCCCAATTTTTAGGATTAAAAGTATATGCCACCACAGGTAGTTTAGAAAAGACATTTTAAATATCAGTGCTTGTGTCACGAAGTCTCTGAGTGTGTATGTACGTATTGCAATTACCCTATCCTTAATTGCAGGTGCGGTGGATCCAGTGTGACACCCTGGTCTCCATCCGTTTCAATCAACTGCAATTTCAGCCTGAGTCTGTTTGGCAGCTATACACAGAAGAACCGCTTGGCCTGGCACCCGCCGAAGCCAGGGCAGCCTCTTAACTGCTGATTATATGAGCATCCACATGAGCATTAGGAGTTCTTGTTCAGTTCACTGGCAGACTTCACTCTCACCATAGTTAGTGGTCACGCTGCAGACCTGGCAGATTGTTAACAAGGCAGCATTGCAGTTCTCTTCCAAACATGTTTCAGCCTCCACCACAAACCTCCTATGTGAGTCTCATCGTCAGACTGCACCCCACACAGCCACAGGCATTTCCCCCATCAGTCTGACAGTCAGTGTGCCTGTCACATTTATGAGAAAACTTGTGAGATCCAGCAGAAAATTATCAACTCTAGTGTCTCTCAGATCCTCAGAGCACAATGCTGTGACATCTTCTGCTTAGGTTTGCTTTTCCTTTTTCCTTTGACTTTTACCACAGTCACTGGCTTGATCAAAAGGCAAATTGTCATTATGGAGTTCTGGAAATCAGAAGTCCAACACAGGACGGAGTATCCTGTAGTTACGATGTTGGCAGGCTACAATTCTCTTTGAAAGGCTTTCACTGTGTATGGTGTTTTTCCTGTATGTATGTCTGTGCCTGTTTGGAAAGCAGTGGGCACAGATGTCAGAAGATAGCATTGGGATATCTAGAACTGGAGTTACAGATGATGGTGACCTGCCATGTGGATGTCTGTCATGCATCCTGGGTCCTTATGAAGAGCAATCAGTTCTGATAACTACTGAACCACCACTAAATTTTCTACATCCTTGTGTGGAGGTTTGAGAGGGTACTTTACATTTTTTCATTTGTTGGAGACTCCACATTCTGCGTGTTGACTACTCTCCCCTATTCTTTTATTCAGATAACGTTTCTTTGCTAAAATATATTAACTGTGAAATGTATTTCAATTTCTTTCTTACAAATATAGCAAATATTATGGAAATATACACACATTTGCCCTCTTTTTTTGCCTTTTCCTATTTTTTTATATCCTACTTGATTCATTCTTTCTCTAGTTTTTTATTTCTCTCTCTCTCTCTCACACACACACTCACTCACTCTCTCTCTCACACACACACACACACTCTCTCTCTCTCTCATAAAACAAATGGTCATTAATTATCAGTTCACCAGTACTCATGTCTGCACCCTGCATGAGTAGGAATGCTGTGGCAGGGTTCTCTGCTCAGGGTCTTTCAAAGTCTAAACAGAGAGGATGTTAGATATGTTTTTATGTTTATATATTTTATTTTATTTTCGTTCTTTTTGCATCATGTCACCTTTATTTTGAAAGCCAGTATTGGAGATTCCTCCAATTGTTTATGTCATGAGTCTTTCTGTTTTATCTTTCTCTTAGTCTGAATGTAGGTTTTAAGGACTCCTGTGATTAGGGGAGATCCTTTCAGAGAACCCCACTGTAGAATGAAGCTTTGCCAGGGTAAAGCCCCTCCCCAGTGTGGTTTTATGGAAATCCCCCTCCCCCAAGTGGTTGTATGCCTCTTGGACTTCTGGGAATATTGGAGGGGATAAAAGAGGGTGGTGGAAAGTCAGTTACTGACAGAGAGATTGGGGACAGTGAATCAAAGCTGACATAGATATTGGAAGCTTAAAATCAGAGCTATGAATTCCTGCATAGAGAAGCAGGCAAAAATAAGCACAGATAAAATGAACTAACTGGGGTTCTTTAAAAATGTTACAATTTATGTCTTCTCAGTAACTGCCCAGCTGGGAGAAGCTAAATCAGAGTGGGAGTTAGTTCAGGGCTAGTTCACTTCCCCAGACATAGAGAGATTCAGACAGCCAAGAGTGAAGGGCTGTAAAGGTTTCTCGTTTCTTCCTATTCTTTCTTTTCCTTTCTAACCCTATGAGCTAACTGAAGTTTTAAAGATTACAAGTTAGAAATCTAGCAGCCAAAGAGAGGGGCAGAGTCAAGAAGCCAGAGAGAAAAACTGCTACATTTTAGATACATTTTAAATAGTTCTGAACCCAGATTCAAGCTGCAAACAGCCAAGGAACCCACACCATCCTGTTTTTAAAAAATACCCTTTACATTTTGAAAGGTATCTACAAAACCCGTAAGCAAACAAACCCAAACATTTAATATTTAATATACTATATATTATCGTTTTAGTTACACCATACTTTCTTTGTAGTCATCCTCTGTAATTATAGCTACAGAATCCTATTTGAACATATATTCAAATTGCTGCTTGACTGCATACTTGGTGATAGTGTGCTGATTCCAGGGCTAGAAATCTAAGGGATTTCTGAGAATTCTTTCTATATAGCAATAGTTGTAACTTACCAGATGCTGACTGTGTGCCAGTTACTTTATAGAACTGGGTATGATTTAGAACATATATTAATAATCTCTATTTGTCATTTTCACCTAAATATAAATTGTGTTTTGAATATTTCACCCCACTTATGTCCTATCTTCCTCAATTTAATTCTAGTGAAGACATCTTTACAAAAGATTCTCTTCTAATTTTCTGTTCCTTTCTTTTGTCTTATGAGTTTTATTATGCCGGTCACATGAGTATTGGTTATAAATGAGAGTACATGTAATAGTTTTGTTTCTAAGCCATGTATCTGGTCTTTGCTTCTTCTGTATAGGTCACACATCACTCTAAAGTTGCCCTATCTGCTTTCAAATGTGGAAGCCTAGAATTCTCACTCTGTACTGAAGAATGTATGATTTTGTGTTGATAGTTTCTGTGGTTTAGAATTTATGTCAAGTTATGAGTAAAATTCATGTTTTGGAAGGGGAAATCCAAGGCCTCATGTAAGCAATATGCTGTCTAATACCATCTATGTCTTCCTTATAAACAAATTGATCACTGGCATTGGAGTCTAAGGTCATATCAGCGAATGAGTATCTTATCCAATAATTAGTATTTGATGTGTCTCCTTTTCAATTATAATATCCACTTGATGGATTCTTCCTTATTTGTTACTTTTCTATTATTATGACAGATCACCACGGCCAAGGTAACTTATAGAAAGGGTCCATTTGGGCTTTCAGAGATTCAGAGTTCATGATGGCAGAATGGAGGCAGTAGGCAGCAGCTACAGTAGCTGGAGCAGACGTTGAGGCCTGCAATCTCAAACTGCACCTGTGTACGTAAGTGTACAGGCGTGTGCCATAACCAGAGTTGTAGATGTCTAACGACAATGATGTGAGTGTTTAGAGTCACACCCGAGTTCTGTACAAAAGCTACAATTGCTCTTAATCACTGAGCCAACCTTCCACCCTCAAACCTTTCATTTCTAACGTTTTTCCATTTTCCTCCCCATTACCCCTCTCTTCCCCCTCATTTCCCCTCCTAAATCCAAACTTCTTTTTCTTCTTCATCCTCTTTTCTTCCTCTCTGCTCCCTCCCCTCACCTTATCCTTTGCCCTTCTTTTCATATCCACTTCCCCTCTTTCTATCTTTCTTTCTTTCTTTCTGTTGTTGTCTAGCGAGTTTATGTTCCCCAGGGTTGTCAATCAATGGTAGATCTACTATTATTTCTATAAACCCACTATATATATATATCTATAGATATATATATATAGATATCTTTCATTTTGAGCTGATCTTGTCCTCAGATTATCTGGACATTTGTGGTTAGAGAGCTCTAGGTTTGCCCATTAGCTTCTATGTTCATGTCCTTCCTTGTGATTGCTTACACACTTTGATGGTATTTCTGGCTTTGATTTAACCCAGATACTCTCACGCCCCACTGCCCAAGCAATTTACTTCTTTATTTGCTGACTGCTTTGCATAGGTGCCTGCAGACCAGACCAGCTGCCCTTATTTTATAAACGAAGACTTTGAAGTGAGAACTGAAATGCATCAGACAGGCAGGAGCATCAAGATGGAGTCACAGACCCAGATCTTCATATTGCTGCTGCTGTGGGTGTATGGTGAGAAATTTAAAAGTGTAAAAATATTTTCAGATTAATTCATTTGTAGAGAAACAAACAGTTACTGGATACACAGGATATAGTAGCTCTTTCCTGTAGCAAGTCAATATTATGCAGACACAATGCCATTAGAAAAACATTTTAAATTTCAATGTTTGCATCATGAAGTTTTGTGTGAATATGTGTATATGAGTTATTTTTGATTGCAGGTTCCCATGGGGACATTGTAATGACCCAGTCTCCCAGATCCCTGTCTGCATTAGTAGGAGACAGGGTCACATTAAGCTGCAAGTCCAGTCGTAGAGTGGATTTTGGTGTAGCATGGTACCAGCAGAAACCAGGGAAGACTCCTAAACTGCTGACATACTTGGCATCCCCTCCGGACACTGGTGTTCCTGGTCGCTTCACAGGCAGTGGATCTGGGACGGATTTCACTCTCACCATCAGCAGTGTCCAGGCTGAAGACATGGCATTTTATTTCTGTGGACAGGAGTACAGCATTCCTCCCACAGTGCTTCAGCCTCGAACAGAAACCTCCTCTGAGAGTCTCACCTGCTGCCTGCATCATACACAGCCCTGGTCATGCACACTTCCCCTATGCCTGAGTTATTTGTGCAAGTCTCAGCAGAAATTTCAAGCACAGATGCCCCTTTAGATCCTTCAAATTGGAAGGACCTTATCTCAAACGGCGGTAAATCATTTGTGTCTGCTTTTTTATTTCTTATGTAACAGTTTAGCACAAATTCTGTGGCTTGAACTCGATAATTTCTCTATCTTATAGTTCTGGAATGCACAAGTTCAACATAAATCTCCATTGATTGAATATATTCAATGAATATATATATTCAAATATATTCATATTTCAGGCAAAAATTTTCAAATTATTTCTTATAAACAAATCCAAATTTCACCTCCAAATTGCTAAGATAACATTTTTAAATATATATATATATATATTATATATATATATATATACATACACACACACACACACATGTATATGCAAATATGTGTCTGTGTGTGTGTGTGTGTGTGTGTGTGTGTAACAGTATATAGCTGGAGGGAATTCTCAATCTCAAGGTCAAGAATAAGTAAGATGGATGTCTAACGAATTGCCATGTGCTCTAGATCTTTGTAATCTTCATGATTTACTTGTGGCAGATGCAGTGAGCCTAGACTATATTTTTCATGTCATTTACTACAGCTTATTCAGATGGGACAGATGGAGAACAAGGAGCCTAAAGCTGAAAGAGACTCCTGCAGTAAAATGCATATGCTATCCACAGTATGTACGGAGAGAGCTTGGAGTCTCTGGAGCTGAAAACATCCACATTATTTATATATATATGCATACATATGTGTTTTAAAGGCAAAATGTAGGGGCTCAAGAAAAATGCTCAGCAGTTAAGAGCACTGTGTGCTTTTCCAGACGATCTGGGTGCAATTCCCAGTACTCACGTGGAGGTTCATATCTGTCTGTGACCGTAGCCCCAGGGGATCAAATGCTTCCTGCTGGCTTCCACAGTCACTGCACACACATGGTGCATAGACATGCATTCAGACAAATATTCATACATTAAAAAAATACAATCTCAAAGCATAACATATTTTTTAAGGAAATAATTCTTTTACTCCTTCCCACAAATCACATTCCTACAGTACATACTGGATGCATGCCTTGCTGTTCCAGCACGTAGGATTTCCTTTTCAGACTCTGAATGCCCACGGCTATTCATTATCCATAACAAGAGAGAAGACATGAATGTATTTTTCATAATCACTCACAAAAAAATAATGAAAATTTACCCCTCTATTATCTAGGTGCACATTTATGATCTTTATGATCATAGCAAATGACAGCAGAGGCAGATGGGCTATCATGAGTTCAAAGCCATCCTGGGCAAATATCAAGCCTCAGGCCAGTCAAAGCTGCATACCAAGGTACTGTCTTAAAATATCAGAAAAAAATTTTGTTCTCTGTTCATCTATTTGATGAGCTCAAGAAAAGTCTTTCTATCAGAAATGTTTTGAGTGTGTAAATATATGAATAAGAAATAAACACTAAGACATCTGGAAGAGGGTAAGCTTTGTGTACAAGGCTTTCTCCCACATCTCTACCTTCTAGTCCTCGGATTCGGGGTTTCTCTATTACCCCCCAAATTCAGACCTCACCAAGTGCTCCCACAATGTGGGTAACAGTAAAAAAATCTATTACTAAAAGATCACAGAAAAGGCATGTTTTGATAAACTTGTTATATATGCATGCAATGTATAGAGATGTAAATAGGTGCACATATATGCATATGAACATGCATCCATATATGCAAATAAGTAGGACAGACCTTTAGAGAATACATTTTAAAAATTACTAATGAGAAATTTCATATTCACTACCAAATATATAATTTTCCCTTTCCTTTTGTCTTCAGCTGTGCTATTAGGATCTATACTAAGGAGATATATTTTTCTCCTTACCAGGTTCTTTGGATTTGAATATATTTTGGACTTTGAATTCACTAAGTACAGAAAGACCATTATTGATACTTTTTTTAAACATTGTTAGGGTTTACCTATTAGAATAAATACCAACTAACCTGAGCTAGCTCTGCTCTATGCTGTTAATGGTAAAAGCCATTGAAGATCATTGTTCTAGTAAGATTTCTATTGCTCTGATCAAACACCAGGACCAATATCAACATTGGAAGGAAAGGGTTTATTTCAGCTTACAATTGTCAGTTCAGCCTCCATCACTGAGGAAAGTCAGGTTAGAATTCAAGGCAGGAATCTGGTGACAGGAACTGAAGCAGAAGCCACGGAGGAATGCAGTTACTGGCTTGCTTCTCATAGCTTTCTAGTACAAACTCAGGACCACTTGACCAGGGCAGGTTGGGGTTGAGCACATGTCAGTTCTGTGTGTGTGTTCCGGTCCCGCGCAGTCCCTCCAGGCGGTGGCTGATATCCCGCCCACAGCAGTCTAGGATCCATTTCGCTGGCCAGGGGACGGACCTAGGACCAAGCTGCGGGAAGTCGCGGGCCCCGGAATCACGGTTCAGGGACCTTTCGCGAAGCTGTCCACCCGTGGACCAGAGAAATTGATGAGCCGTGAAGAAAGCTCGGGAGACCGTGCACTTTCTCTCACAAATGCAATATCCCTGTTCCATCTTGCAGGATAAATTATTGCCATCACATATGTGAAAAGAATACACACAGAAAGCAAGATGTCCCTAGAGCACATGCAGTACCTGATTTCCTTCTTCATCTATGACCTCACCTGGAATCCAGAACATTAGCATCCCAGGCTATACAGAAGAACCTCATTCTGAAAATGCCAACACTTGAGACTAGTGCAGAACTAAGCTGTCTTAATTCCTTGAATAGAAGGCAACTATCACCCGGAGGGACTTGTGCAAATGGCCTTGTAGGCAAATTAATGTGGAGAGATTCAAGGGGATGGTGGACAGACTATTATGTGACCACTGGTATAAATTGATTCCTATCTGGAAGAAAACCAATAAGGCCCATGCTACTCCAGCAGTGGACAGAAGTCCACTCTGAAATTCTAAAGCTGTTTGAAGGACACGGTGCACTCACCTCTCAACCCTAACACAGCATTAGACACCTAGGAGTATGGAGGTATTTATGATCCTCAATCTCTGGAAGGAAAAAGGCCACCCTATTGGCCCTCTTCTCGCTAGCACTGATAAAGAAAAAGTTGACATTTACAAGAATTACAGGTTTCTGTAATTTATACCGCAGATTGCCACTTCTTCAAGATCTTCTGTATTTCTGCTACCAGCTGAAATACAAGAAAAATAGAAATGTGTTAGAATTAGTCTTTTAATAAACATAGTGAATTAAAACCATGTTGCTGATACTTCATGGATGTAGCTTCTGACATGACTAGGAGACACAATCTCCTGCAAACTCCCTAATTATCTGGTTCTTGCAACCTTTCCTTCCTCCACCCACAATATTTCCTGAGCATTAGATGTGAGGGTGTTTTGTAGATGTATCTCTTGTTACTGGTCTTCACAACTCTGCCTTTAGATTGATTGTATACTTCTATAACAACCATCTGTGGTATAAGGACAATTTATTTAGAGTGCAGTTAGGCACTATTCCTAATTAGTTATCAATGGTGTAAGGCCCAGGCCATTATGAGTGGTGCCATCCCTGGGCTGCTGGAAGAGGGTTCTATAAGAAAGCAGGCTGAGCAAGCAATGAGGAGCAAGCCAATAAGTAGCACCCCTCCATGCCCTCTGCATCAGCTCCTGGCTCCAGGTTCCTGCCCTGTTTGAGATGCTGTCCTGACTTCTTGTGATGATGAACAGCAATGTGGAAGTGTAAGCCAAAAACATTCTTTTCTCCCCAACTTGCTTCTTGGTGGTGATCCATGGCAGCAATAGAAACCCTAGCAAAGACAACACCTGTACTCCATCTCTTGCAGGCAAACCAGATTCTCCAACAAACTGAAGGAAATACCTTCTTGAAATGGATTGTCCACAAGACAGGACATGGCCACAGCTACTGATTTAAGATTTCCAGACTGGTTCCTGACAAGCTAAGTGCAGTGAGTGAAGGAACAACTTCCTGATTGCATGTTCCTTCATTACACCAGAAAAAAAGCAAATTAGTAGTGCAGATCAGGCTTTTAATCTGGCACATGGGTGCTTGACTTGTAATCTCATGCTCAGAATCAGCAGAATGAGGCTGAGGATGCTGACACTTATTCTGTGTACAAGTCATGCAGTTTCTTCATACAATAATATAGTCTGAAGCAAAATCTCCCTACTAAGATGGCACAAGTGAAAACATTGGTACTTGCCTTTGGAACATCATAGAAAAATTGTCTGAACTTCAGTGAGATGAAAATGAGCAAATCCACAAGCTCCAGCTGAGTCTGTGCCCCACGGCAAACACAGCTCATTCAAGCAAAGCCTTAAAGCTGCTTT